>QTSX02006601.1:0-144618 GCA_014839935.2 Entomophthora muscae
TGGATAGAGAGGTTTCCCCCCCCCTGTTGTACGAAGAAATCTGCTCATAGCCCAGCTAAACCACTCAACTTGCTAAAAGATTTGGCCCACACTGTATAAAAAGGATTTTTATTGGCATACCCTGTGAATTCTCTAGCTTCCACTGTTCCTTCCTTGGAAGAAACCCTGATAAATTTGGACTACTTGCTGGCCTGGTGTTGACCTTTATTGAAAGTTATCAGATACAGCCAATTGGGTGTTGCCACATTGACATCCAAAAGCTCAAGTGAATTCCAAGTGCTTGGAAACTCCTCCAGCCAATCAGAGAGTACTGCGGAAATCAAGATGAAAACCTCCAGTCTCCCTAACTCTGACCTAAAAATTTCTCCCCCACCCAATCAGACTTGAGCTCTGAGGTCATGTGATTTTATCCAGCAGCACAACCCCCTTTTTACACAGCAAGAGGACTTTCAGTCTCCTGCTTGTCTGTTCCCAATTTCAATAAACTTTGGAACTTGCTGCACTTTTAAAAATTTCATATAGGTCTTGAGACTCTGTTTTGAGCCCCTATAATCTAGAGAATAAAAGTGTTAGTCTTTTTGTTGAAACTTACCTTGCGACCACCTGCTTTGAACCTGGCATCATTCCCAGGCCCTTCAGAAGAAGCTTGGATGTATAGTTGTTGCTCTTATTGCTTTTGCTTTCAAAAGTTGACTTCAAACCTTGAAATTTTAATTGAATTTCAATATAAAACTTACTTTTATTTTGAATTTTCTTTGATTTCCTTGATTTTGAACCTGCCTTTGATTATATTCATTTCAAAGCCACCTGAGACCACTGCCAAGTCTTCCCCGTGCTCTCCTGGCCCCATTTTTCTTGTTCTTGTTTGTGGGTCCCCTTTGTTGCACCAAAACTATTGCTTCTTACCCTAGAAACCTTGTCCACATATTTGAAATTTTGTGGAGAACACAGCCATGATACTCCCAGTTCTCAAATTTGTTGTGTTTTCCTTGGCCCCATTTTTGTTACTTCTGTGGTCAACTTCACCAAAATTATGGTCCAAGATCTCCTCTTCTGCTTGTCTCATGGGTGATAACCTGTCCCACCTCCTGGATCTCCCTAGTGGTCTCCTGTTCTCTGGGGAGGCCATGGTAAGGAGTTTAACCTGCAATAACATGGATCTGGAGCCCACCGGTTTCACCCAGTCTGCTCCTGTGTCCAAAGAGAGGTCAGTGTCACCCATGTTCAGCCCTGAGAAACGCGACTTGATACCCCCAGGCTCCTGCAGCGCCCCCTCCCGCTCCCACTTGTACGCCTTGGTTACTCACTGGTTTGGTGTTGATGGGATTGAATGCCTACTTTCCTCAGCTATCCCCTGTGTTGTCCCTGTGGTCCCCCCTTCAAGCAGCTGTCCCAGTTCTTCACTGGACGGTATCCTAGTGGTATATTGCACCAGGATGGGAGCCAAACTTAGTTAGTTTAGCCCCCTCTCTTACATAATAGACAAGCCAATTTCTTCTGCCCTTGAAGCCTTTTGCTACTGGGTGTAGAACTTGCTCCTTGCCCTTATTCATACCAGCTTGGGATTGCTCCTTGCTGGATCTCTCTTGGTGTGAGCTGTGTGGTTACTTCTGTCCTCCTTTAAGTTGTGCCTCACTGAGAAGTCTGCTTCCCCCTCCACAGCTTCTTTGGCTGCATCAGCGGTGAATATCACCCTGGAGTCACCTTGCACCCCTCCCTCTGTGGCCGTCCGCAAGAAGGTTTTGGATGCCCTTGGCAAGCTGCAGCTCTGCCTCTCTGCAGACTCTGCGTCACTTGATACGCCCATCTCGGACGCTCAAAGATTGGTAGCTCTCCTTGATGCCCTCAACAGGGACACCCGCCTTTGGGTGTGCACCCTTCTCCGCCAGAGCCAGGAGCTTGGGGATACCTCTTCCCTTCTCACTCTGGTCTCTTTGGCAGTGGCCGCTCCGGGCTCTAAGGCCTTGGTTATCTTTGAGACTCTCTGCTCCAAAGGTCTTGCTCCTGACCTTGCTTCCCACGTTGAGTGCTTGCAGTGAAAGCTGCATCCCTGGACCTCCCTACCAAGATGGCAGTGGCCATGTTCTGCACCTCCTTGGACGCTGCTTCAGCCAACAAGAGCGTTTGGGATCCGGCCCCCACCTCCCTTGAGAAGGCTTTTGCGTTGGCTCGTAAACTGGGAGCCAAGCCGGCCTACCAGACTAAGTCTGGCGTGCTGGCCCACCTCCCTGCCCCCAAGCCCGCCCAGGCTAAGCCCCCTGTGGTCAAGCCCTCCAAGACGCCTGCCATCAATGTGATGTGCCGCCCCTGCCAAGCTCCCAACTGGCCTACCTCTACAGGATCCCTTCCTGTCTTTGCGGCCTCAGCTGCCATCCCTGAGGTCTCTTTCTGTGACCCTGCCGCATCCATTCTGACTCTGCAAAATAAAGAAGATCTTTCTTACTTTTTTTTACTGCAACCTTTTTTACTAAAACCCATCAGGCCAAGGCTACGGTCTTGGTGGACACAGGCGCTGCGGGCAACTTTATGGACCTGGCTCTAGCCCAGTCCTTGGGCTTGTCCTTGCTCCCCCCTCAGAGTCTCACTGCTGCCAGCAAGGTACCGGTGCTCAGTTATCCCCTCACTAACCCACTTAGTTACTGTACAGGCTCCCACGTGTTTGTGAGTAAGTTCTCTGCTGTTGAGGACCTCCTGTATCCTGTAATTGTGGGCTTGGGATGGTGGTGGCAACCTGGTACAGATTGACTGTCTCACCAACAAGTTTCACTTCTTGCTGGACGGGTGTCCAGGTTCCTTTTCCCTTCTCCCCTTGGGGTGGAAACCGCCTGAGTCATGCTTGTCTCTTGCGGCAACCCTGGTCTCCCCCTCCCAAGCCATTTGCCCTTCCGGCCATCTTTGCTCCCTTCAAGGACGCCTTTGACGCTACCCTGTCCTGTGCCCTACCCCTACATTCTTGCCACAACTTGACCTTTAAGACTACAGTTGACCTTGTAAAGATAGACGCCCCAATGTATCCTCTTAGTGAATTGGAGGACAAGGTGCTGGGTGTGTGGTTGGACAACATGCTGGCAAAAGGGTGGATAGTCAAGAAGGCCTCCTTGGTCAGCTCCCCGGTGGTTTTTGCTAAGAAATTGGACGGCTCCCTTTGGCCATGTGTTGATTATACTCTTCTCAACAACGTCACTGTCCCAGAATGCTACCCCCTCCCCTTGGAGGCCTCAATTGCCCAGCCCATTGCCAAGTCTTGTGTTTTTTCCAAACTGGACCTTGTTAATGCTTTTAACCAGGTCTGTGTGGCAGAGGGGGACAAGTGGCTTACATCCATCAAAACTTGATGTGACTGCTTCCAGTTCAAGGTCATGCCTTTTGGTTTGAAGAATGCTCCTGCAATCTTTCAGCAAGTCATTGAGGATGCCTTGGGAGATCTCCGCTTCTCTTGTGCCGTGGTGTACATTGATGATATCCTAATCCACTCCCCCACTCCTGAGCAGCATGCTAAGGACCTGGTAGATGTGGTGGCATCTATTCAAAAAGCCTGGTTGTTTATCAAGCCCAGCAAGTGCGAGTTTTTCAAGTCTGAGGCTACTTTTCTGGGCAACTTAGTCCTGAAGGACGGCCACGCAGTCTCTCCTGACAAGGCAAAGGCTCTTTGGGAGTGGGCTACTCTAAAGAATCAGAAGGAGTTATGTTGTTTTCTGGGTACAGTGATCTTCCTCAAGAAGTTCTCCCCAGCTATCTCTGAGTTTGCTGCCCCTCTGCACCCCCTGGCTGGCAAGAACGCCTCCTTTGTGTGGACTCCAGCATGCCAGGCGGCCTTTGAGGCCATCAAGCGGGTTTTTGTCTCCATCCCAGTGCTGTGCCATGCCAACACAAGCAAACAGTTCATTGTTGCTTGTGATGCCTCTAATGTGGCTGCCGGGGCGGTCCTCCTTCAAGAACACAACGGTCAGGAGCTTCTGGTTGCTTACTTCTCCAGGAAGTTTGCCCCCAACAAGTGCTCCTGAGAGGTGTTTGACAAGGAGCTACAGGTTGTGGTGGACGCCATCACCCATTGGCAGCACCACTTGCAGGGCGCTCAACACAAGTTAGTGGTTTGTACAGACTATAAAGCCCTCTGTTACTTTTGCAAGCCCCATAAGTTACTTCCTTGCCAAGCACATGTCATGCAGACACTCTCAGGTTACAAATTCAAGTACAAGTTTGTTAAAGGGGAGCTCAATATTCTCCCTGATCTCCTGAGCTGTAACCCTGTGATGTACCCAGTGAGAGACAATGAGGACCCTCAGGTCACTGTCATCCTGGAGTCCCTGGTCCTCCCAGACCCCGGTTCTCCCCCCTCCCAAACCCTAGCCACAGCACCAGTTGCTTCTTCACAGCTTCTGGTCATTGCCCCTGCCCCCTCTTTGGAGGCAGCCCCGCCACTGGCTCTCCCTGGCACGCTTCTGCATGACGTTCTGGTGGCCCAGCACTCCTCATCAGACGGCCAGGCTATCTGTGCTAAGCTGTCTCCTGACTCCGCGTCTAATGGTCCCTATACTCTTAAGGATAGGATAATTTACCAAAACAACAGAGTATGGGTCCCAAAGGACTTGTGGCTACGTGTCATGACAGAACATCATGATCCCCCCCTGTTTGGACATCCTGGCACAAAGAAGCTACTTGAACTCATCAGGCGCACATACAGCTGGGTTGGGATAACCAAAGCAGTAGGCCCCTGGATTAAGAAGTGTGTTACTTGTGCCTGCTCTAAACCGGATTGCTCAGGGAACAATGGTCTTCTCCACCCCCTAAAGCAGTCTCAAGGTCCGTGATTGTCTATCTCAGTTGACTTTGTGGTGGCTCTCCCCTTGTTGGGAGGGTTTGACTCCATCATGGTGGTAGTTGACCAATTCACCAAATATTTGGTCTTCATCCTGTGCCTAACCACGCTGGACTCAGTGAGGATGGCAAACCTGTTTGTGAAACATATCTTCACTAACTTTGGCTTACCCCAGGAAATCATCAGTGACTGTGGTCCCCAGTTCACTTTCATGTTCTGGGAATTGCTGTTGGGGATTCTAAATATCAAGCCATGCAGGTCCACCTCCTTTCACCCTCAGTCAGATGGGCAAACTGAGAGGGTCTACCAGACTATGGAGCAACACCTACGCTGTTACACTAACACTTCTATGAACTCCTGGTTTGATGATCTCCCTCTAGCCCAATTTGCCTACAATAACACTGTACATGCCTCCACAGGAGTGTCCCCTTTCCAGGATACACTAGGCTTCTCACCGTCCTTCTTTATTGGCCCGTCCTTGCAATCCCATGTCCCAGCCGCAGCAGACATGGCTGCTCACCTAAAAGCCACTCATGCCAAAGTACAAAAGACATTGGCCAAGTCCATAGAGTCCTACAAGAAGGCAGCAGACAAGAATTGCTGTCCAGCCCTAGATTACCCAGTAGGCTCCCTCATCATGCTGGACTCCTCCAACATCTGCATGAAAGTTCCCTTGCGGAAATTTGCCCCAAAACGCTTAGGCCTGTTCAAAGTGTTGGAAAATAAAGGCAACGGCACTTACGTGCTGGAACTACCCCCCTCTTACTGCATCCGAAATACCTTTAATGCTTGCCAACTCTCCCCATTTGAAGGACTCCTCCCAGAAACCCCTGAGCCCATTGTGGTTGATGGCACCCCTGAATATGAGGTGGAGGCAGTGGTAGCATCCCGTTGGATTAGGAAGTCCCTGCAGTATTGCGTCAAATGGAAAGGTTAGCCCTCCTACAATAACAGCTGGGTAAGCTCGTCTAATTGCGGTAACTGTTGGGACCTAATTCAGGAATTTCACAAGGATAAACCTGTGGCACTCAGCCCTCCCAAGTCCCTTCTGGCGCTCAAGATCCCCAAGGCACATAAGAACTTCTCTGTGGCTACGCTCCCACAGGGAGGCATCCGCCCCCAGGAAAAAGGAAAGGATAATGTAAATCCACTGTCCCCTTTGGCCTTTGATAGAGAGGTTTCCCCCTGTTGTACAAAGAAATCCACTCATAGCCCAGCTAAACTACTCAACTTGCTAAAAGATTTGGCCCACACTGTAGACAAAAGATTTGTATTGACATACCCTGTGAATTCTCCAGCTTCCACTGTTCCTTCCTTGGAAGAAACCCTAATAAATTTGGACTACTTGCTGGCCTGGTGTCAACCTTTATTGAAAGCTATCAGATCAAGCCAATTGGGTGTTGCCACATTGACATCCAAAAGCTCAAGTGAATTCCAAGTGCTTGGAAACTCCTCCAGCCAATCAGAGAGTACCGCGGAAATTAAGATGAAACCCTCCAGTCTCCCTAACTCTGACCTAAAAATTTCTCCCCCACCCAATCAGACTTGAGCTCTGAGGTCATGTGATTTTATCCAGCATGTCAGGATTGACAATTCTCCCCCTCTGGAACCCCAGGCCCAAGAGCAGGAATAAAACCTGGAACCTGGATTCCTGCGGGCTGCTGGGCTTATGGACCGCGGGACCGCCCACCCACATTTTTCTGGGGTTGAGCCCCCGCAATCTGACACTGAAGATGATGGGCAACCCAGTGAAACAGATAGAGCCAAGGAAATTATTGCACTAAGTTTAGTGCCAATCACAACACCTAATGGAGGCAACCAGGCAACAACTATTAGCTTCATGAGTTTGAAGTCTACACCAGCAACCAATCAAGAGCCAACCCAAGGAAGAGGCACCGGCCTGTAACCTGGCCCCATGACCACAACACTAGAGCAAGATAATCAGGTAGCTAAATTGGGAGTCTCAACCAATAAAAGAACTCCTGGGATGAGCACCATTTTGCTGCCTTTAGACCCAAGTACCCAATTCCCCCGTCCCTGCCTTTCCCAATGCCCTGATGACCCCCCATGGAAAATGTTAAGTTTGGAGGTGGGGTGCTATATAGACCCAAGGACCCTGCGCTCCAAACTTATTGCCATTTTTGAATAAAGGTTATGTTACTTTGGCTTATACAGCTACTATCATATTTTGTATTTGCCGTCTATCAGTTCAGTTTGAGATCTCCTGGCCCTCCGCCCGCAGTTTTCTGTCCACCTGGCATCCCCTTTGGGCCCATTCATTTTACCAAATATCCATTAAAGCCCAAATATAAAGATTATACACCAAAGAAGATCATCAAACTTGACCCATTAGCCCGCATCCAATCCGCCATCAGATACAACTGCCAAGGCCTGTGGATATTCTCTACCCCCAAGCTATTTAGAGGAAAATTCAACTATCTCCCAGCCTACAACATCTATATGGAACCACCTGTAACACCCAAACCAATGCCAGCCTCCTCCCCTGACCTCCTAACCAACCATACCAGTAAGCTTTTCAGAATAGTGTACATCACCCTCATGGGGGTGGTGGACACCATTGTTCCGGCCGCCACCCTGTGGCCTTGGGTGGGGAAGTCTGCTTCTTACCTTCTAAAGTTAGCTCCTCTCTTATGGTGGGCCCTGCCAGCAAAAAACCCAGCCCAAGTTACCCCCAAAACCAGCGGGCCAGCCGCCCAAGAGTGGATCCCTGACATTATGGCAATCTTTATAAAACCTGGTACCCTGAGCCCCAAGATGTTGTTATTTCTTGGGGCATCTTGTATGATTTTGTTATTGATTACCACTTATTACACCTATAAGATGACCATGAACCTGATCTCTTCCATGTGGAAGAATACAAACCTGATTGACCCAAAAAGAACCAACACAGCTGCCACTATTACTGACAAGGCCCCTTCCTCACAAGTGCAAAACGTGATTGTGAACCAGTCCCTCACCAAGGTGGAGATGCCTCAGATGGGGAAACTCACGCTTGAAGAAGCTAGGCGCGCCATGCCGGTCCTCCACCTACATTTCCTTACCAACGCCTCCTCTTACGCCAGTGACACCAAGAAGATCCTTGGGGTTGCTTCCATGCTATCCGGGGACGCCTTGGACTGGTTTGGCAAGGCCACGGCTGAGGACGTGGAATTCTGCTTAGACTATGCCAAGTTTGAGGCTGAACTAATGGCCACCGGTGAAGACCGCGACACCAGATACTACACCCTGAACTCTCTGCTAGAAATTCAACAAGGCCCCTGAACCATCCAAGCATACATTGACAAATTCCTCAAACTGAAGACCCGCACCCAACTTGAGGATGAACTAGCCGCTATCATCTTCCAAAAGGAAGTGAATCCAGCCATGAAGGACTTATTGAAGCATCACCTGCCCACCCTTGGGTTGGAAGACCTGATCCTCCTATGCAAGGGTCTCAGCATGAACCAAGAGAACACTGGCTCCTCCCAGGGCTGCCAACCCCAAACACTGACCCCCAACAGAGCAGGGATGACCCCTGAAGAGCTCCAACAACACTACCGTGAAGGACTCTGTTTCCACTGCCACAAAGCAGGCCACTTGACCAGAGCCTGTCCTAAGAAGAACACTGTCCCAACCTCCCTGGCACAAATAAATACTTCTTCCCAGTCTTACAAATTCATCCATGTGACTGTAGATGTAGTGGGTAACAAGCGCAAGATCAAAGCCTTTATTGATACAGGGGCAGACAAAAGTTTTATTGATGCCAGCCTAGCAGAGGAATTAGGCCTGACAGCCTCAGAGCGTAGTCTTCAAGTAATCATGGGAAACAGCTCCTTGGACACAGGCTATGAGTGTGAACAAGAACTCCTGTTGACCATTGGGCACAATGTATACCCGTCATCCCTGATCCTCCTGGCAGGACTACCCCACCCCCTTATACTGGGTGACTCCTGGTCTGACAAACATGGCCTGGTCCTGAACTACCGCAAGCAAACCGCCACGTTGGGCCAACCAAAATCCTGTGACACTGTTCCCTTTTGCACAAACCAGGACCGTTCCCCTGCCAACAAACTCTTGGCTATGAAGTTAGAACCTAGTGTTGGAATATTGCCTACCCCCTACAGAAATGGAACCATGTGTTTAGCAAAGAGGCAGCCACCAAACTACCCAGTCATTCAATCTACGACCACGCCATAGACCTGCTGCCAGGGACACAACTGCACCACAGCCCCATCTACAGCTGTAACCACTGCGAGCAAGTGGCCTTGAAAGCATACCTTGAGGATATGACAAATAAAGGGTTCATCCGGGTGTCCAAAGCTCCCTGTTCATTGCCCATGCTGTTTGTAGGGAAAAAGGATGGTGGGATGCAGCCATGTGTTAACTACCAAAAACTGAACAACATCACAGTGAAGAACCGCTACCCCATTCCTAATGCCAACAACCTCTGCAATGTACTGACTGGAGCCCAGGTGTACTCTAAAATTGACCTCTGAGACGTGTTCAACCAAATCCAAATCAAGGAGGGGGATGAGTACAAGACTGCCTTCAAAACTTGGTATGGGCTATACAAGTACCTAGTGATGCCTTTTGGCCTCTGCAACGCCCCTAGCACCTTCCAAAGGATGATTAACACTGTCCTAGGGAAATACCTTGACCGCTTCTGTGTGGCATATCTGGACAACATCCTCATCTACAGCAAGTTGCACAAGGAACACCTGCACCATCTGAACCTCATATTGGAGAAACTCTCCCATGCCAACTTACATGCTAAGCTTAAGAAATGTGAATTCTTTTGGTCTGAAGTTGAATTCCTGGGATACATAGTGAAGACCAGCGGCTTTGCCATGGCACAGGACAAAGTAGAAACAATCACAGCCTGGCCAGTACCCAAGTGCAGGAAGGACGTGAGAAGTTTTTTGGGCCTAGCAAATTATTGCAGGGATTTCATCCAAAAAAATTCTCACATCACCCTGCCCCTGACCCGCCTGTGCTCTGACAAGGTCACCTTTGCCTGGACTCCGGAGTGTACTACCGCTTTTGAGACCTTGAAACTCGCCTTCACCTCCGCTCCCGTCCTGGCCATGCCAGCTCCCTCCAGACCTTTATTCCTGGAAACCAACGCGTCTGATTTTGCGGTGGGAGGGGTCCTTCTTCAGGAAGGAGGGGATGGTATGCTACATCCTGTAGCATATTACTCCAAGAAGATGCTACCCGCAGAAGGAAACTACCCAATATATAACAAGGAGATGCTAGCCATAATGAAGACCCTGAAACATTGGTGCTGATACCTATGTGGCGCTGAATATCCAGTAAAGGTCCTGACAGACCATAAGAACTTTGTCTACTTCTTTAAACTACGCCAGCTTAACTAACAAAAGGGAGATGAGCCTTAGAACTGGCTGACTACACCCTGACCATAGACTACAAGCCATGAAAGGTGAATGTGCTACCCAACACCCTAAGTAGAAGAACTGACCTGGCACCCACCCACCTAGAAACCCGCAACCACAACACTCAAGTACTCTTGGACCCAACTAGCCTAGGCATCCACCTGGGATTGATGAAGATCAGAGCCAGCAAACCAGAAGTGCTAAGGGCCCAAGCATTAGACAAGTTCACCAAGACCCTGATTGCAGACCTCTCCAAACTCTTGGATTACACCCACTACCAAAAGGGCTACTCATTGAAGGGATCCATGCTAATGCTCCACAACCAAATCTTTGTACCAGAAGGGGACATTAGAATCAACGTTTTGAGAGACTACCACAACTCGGAGATGGCAGGACACCCGGGTAGGCTCAAGACCCTCCGAAGCATCAGAAGGAACTTTGCCTGGCCAAAAATGGATCAAGATGTGATCGCATATCTTAAGGGGTGTGAGACCTGTGGGCGGACCAAAACTTGCAGAAACAAACCTGAAGGACTTCTAAGACCCTTGGATATACCCCATGGGCCTTGGAGATCTGTCTCCATGGACTATATTGTGGAACTGCTGCCATCCCTCTTGTATAATGCAATCCTAGTCATGGTAGACTGCTTCACTAAAATGGCATACTTTGTACCAACCACTACCAATTGCATAGCAACAGAAACAGCCCAACACTTCCACAAACGCATCCTCACGCAACACGGGACACCTGAGGAAATCATCACAGACAGAGGACCCCAATTCACATTGAACTACTGGATGCAAGTGATGAAAAACTTAAGAATCAAGAGATGTGTATTGACCTCCTACCACCCACAGACAAACAGCCAAACTGAGCAAGTGAACCAGATCCTGGAACAATACCTCCAATGCTATGCCAACACTGACCAAGACAACTGGGCAAAGATGCTTCCCATGGCCCAGTTTGCATACAACAGCAAGGACCACGCTTCCACAGAAATGTCCCCATTCAAAGCCAACTATGGATTTGACCCCACCTGGGACCCCCAGATTGGCAAAAAGGAATCAAACACCACTGGGGGCTCCTGGATTGGACAGATTCACGACACACAAAAAACATGCTTGACTAACCTGAACCGCGCAGTGCAGACATAAAAAGCCTTTGCTGATTGCAAATGAACCCCGGGCCAACCCTTACAAGTTGGAGACAAAGTATACCTAGACTCCCATAATGTACCCCTACATGTGCCCTGTAGGAAACTAGCTCACAGGAGAAGCGGCCCCCACAAAATCACCAAACTAGTCGGTGAAGTTGCCTTCAAACTGGACCTTCCCCCTCCTGGAAGATCCATGATGTGTTCCACTGCTCCCTGTTGTTCAAAAAGGATGGGAATTTGCTTCCCCACCAATGGATTAAGACAGCCCCCCACCCATCCAAACAAACTGCGATGAGGAATATGAAGTTGAATACGTACACAGCAACCAAACTCACTACCAAAAACCCCAGTACTATGTCAAGTGGAAAGGATATCCACTAGAAGAAAGTACTTGGGAGCCGCTGAGCAACCTGACTAATGCCCAAGAAGCCATCCAACTCTACCTGAACAAGAAAAATCAGGAGGGGGAGCTCAGGGGAAGAAGGAGATGATGTCAGGATTGACAATTCTCCCCCTCTGGAACCCCAGGCCCAAGAGCGGGAATCAAACCCGGAACCTGGATTCCCCCGGGCTGCAGGGCCTATGGACTGCAGGACCGCCTGCCTGCATTTTTCTGGGGTTGCAGCTGACGCTGAAGATGATGGCCCACCCAATGAAACAGATAGAGCCAGGGAAATTATTGCACTAAGTGGAGTGCCAATCACGACACCTAATGGAGGCAACTAGGCAACAACTATTAGCTTCATGAGTTTGAAGTCTACACCAGCAACCAATCAAGAGCCAACCCAAGGAAGAGGCACCGGCCTGCAACCTGGCCCCATGACCACAACACTAGAGCAAGATAATCAGGTAGCTAAATTGGGAGTCTCAACCAATAAAAGAACTCCCGGGCTGAGCACCATTTTGCTGCCTTTAGACCCAAGTACCCAATTCCCCCGTCCCTGCCTTTCCCAATGCCCTGATGACCCCCATGAAAAATGTTAAGTTTGGAGGTGGAGTGCTATATAGACCCAAGGACCCTGCGCTCTAAACTTATTGCCATTTTTGAATAAAGGTTATGTTACTTTGGCTTATACAGCTACTATCATATTTTGTATTTGCCGTATATCAGTTCAGTTTGAGATCTCCTGGCCCTCCGCCCGCAGTTTTCTGTCCACCTGGCATCCCCTTTGGGCCCATTCATTTTACCAAATATCCATTAAAGCCCAAATATAAAGATTATACACCAGAGAAGATCATCAAACTTGACCCATTAGCCCGCATCCAATCTGCCATCAGATACAACTGCCAAGGCCCGTGGATATTCTCTACCCCCAAGCTATTTAGAGGGAAATTCAACTATCTCCCGGCCTACAACGTCTATATGGAACCACCTGTAACACCCAAACCAATGCCAGCCTCCTCCCCTGACCTCCCAACCAACCATAACAGTAAGCTTTTTGGAATAGTGTACATCACCCTCACGGGGGTGGTGAACACCATTGTTCTGGCTGCCGGCCCATGGTCTTGGGTGGGGAAGTCTGCTTCTTACCTTCTAAAGTTAGCTCCTCTCTTATGGTGGGCCCTGCCATCAAAAAAACCCGGCCCAAGTTACCCCCAAAACCGGCAGGCCAGCTGCCCAAGAGTGGATCCCTGACACAGCAGCACAACCCCCCTTTTTACACTGCAAGGGGACTTTCAGTCCCCTGCTTGTCTATTCCCAATTTCAATAAACTTTGGAACTTGTTGCACTTTTAAAAATTTCATATAGGTCTTGAGACTCTGTTTTGAGCCCCTATAATCTAGAGAATAAAAGTGTTAGTCTTTTTGTTGAAACTTACCTCGCGACCACCTGCTTTGAACCCGGCATCATTCCTGGGCCCTTCAGAAGAAGCTTGGACGTATAGTCGTTGCTCTTCTTGCTTTTGCTTTCAAAAGTTGACTTCAAACCTTGAAATTTTAATTGAATTTCAATATAAAACTTACTTTTATTTTGAATTTTCTTTAATTTCCTTGATTTTGAACCTGCCTTTAATTATATTCATTTTAAAGCCACCTGAGACCACTGCCAAGTCTTCCCCGTGCTCTCCTGGCCCCATTTTTCTTGTTCTTGTTTGTGGGTCCCCTTTGTTGCACCAAAACTATTGCTTCTTACCCTAGAAACCTTGTCCACATATTTGAAATTTTGTGGAGAACACAGCCATGATACTCCCAGTTCTCAAATTTGTTGTGTTTTCCTTGGCCCCATTTTTGTTACTTCTGTGGTCAACTTCACCAAAATTATGGTCCAAGATCTCCTCTTCTGCTTGTCTCATGGGTGATAACCTGTCCCACCTCCTGGATCTCCCTAGTGGTCTCCTGTTCTCTGGGGAGGCCATGGTAAAGAGTTTAACCTGCAATAACATGGATCTGGAGCCCACCGGTTTCACCCAGTCTGCTCCTGTGTCCAAAGAGAGGTCAGTGTCACCCATGTTCAGCCCTGAGAAACGCGACTTGATACCCCCAGGCTCCTGCAGCGCCCCCTCTGCTCTCACTCGTACGCCTTGGTTACTCACCGGTTTGGTGTTGATGGGATTGAATGCCTACTTTCCTCAGCTATCCCCTGTGTTGTCCCTGTGGTCCCCCCTTCAAGCAGCTGCCCCAGTTCTCCACTGGGCAGTATCCTGGTGGTATATTGTACCAGGATGAGAGCCAAACTTAGTTAGTTTAGCCCCCCTCTTGTACAAGGGGTGGGTGTGGGAGCAAGGGCAGAGCTAGACACTAAGTGACTCTCAAATAAGTCAAAGCCATATGGGTTGGGGGACAGTAACAGGTCAGCTTCCTTGTTATCCGCTTCAAAGGCTTGGGTGTAAACAGGTGCCTCTACATTCTGAGCCTTGCCTCCATTGAAGCTGGTCTGGCTGCTGCTGGCTTGGCTGCTGGCGCAGTTGAAGATGTTGCTTGTAAAAACCATTGTAAAAAACCTAGGATAAAATCACTAAAAGTAGAAATTTTAAAATTTAATAATTTATTTTTATTGTAATCTTGAGCCCATATTTGGAAGGTTCTCAAAACTATTTCATACAAATCTGGAGCCATGAAAATGAATAAAATGTCTCTGTTCCTAAATTGGATAGCTGTTGATTGGCTATTAAACTGTTATATTTCTATTTTAGGCTACTCATACTACACATCTTGTGCAAGTTCATTTTGTTTTGTGCTTGTGTAATCTTGCTTCTAGATTGCTCAAGTTTTGTTTCGTTTTAGTTCTTCTGTTGGTGCCTCATATGAATCCTGATTGGATTATAATATACTCTGGAACAGCATCTATCCATTTCACTTGTTGTGTCAGTTCATTTATTAACCAAAAATATTTAAATTAATTGAATCCTGAATCTCGCGCGACTTGGATTTCATTTAAATCTGAAGTATTTTTGCTTGTTGCCATAGCTTTTAAAACTACTGTAATATCAAATCAAGTCCAAGCCTTTGATTATGATGTGAACCTGATTCCAGCCCTTAACTATATATCTCAGTATCTAGAGCAGCTAGAGCTATCATGTTTGGTAATATTGTGATCAGAATCATCTGAAAAATTGATCTACGCCCTCTAAATTTCATGAAAATCATTATATTGAATCATAATTTTATCATAGTTTACTCCACTGATGTTCTTTTGGGATGAAGCTTGGGCAAGCAAGGTTTACTCTGAAACAATATGGAGCCACTTGGATCAGTTGCATTGAATTGGAATGTTCTATTATCTCACTTGAAGAATAATAATTTTGAAATGTCCAAGCTAACCATCTCCTTCTTTAAACTAATATTTATATTTATAATTTAAACTGTATTGCTTTAGATTGACCAAGCTCTCTTTTTGTTGTCAATTCAATCCTCAGCATAGAGCATAACCATCCAATCATATAAAAGGATCTCAAACAATTGCTGCTTCTTTTCTAATTTTAATCCACCCATTCTAGAGTTGGGTAATCTATACAGATAAGCCACTTTGATATGATTGAATAGGATTAGCCACTGATTTAAAATTCAAGTAATTAAATACAACTTTATTAAAGTTCAAGTGGCTTATATTTCAGTTCAACATGATTTAGACCACACTCCACTGAATTCATTATGTGTACTTTCAGAGATGCATGTAAGGGATTGAATGTAAGGATGAGCCAAATTGAGCTTGTGGCTTAACAATCAACTTTTAAAATCAAATTTAAGTAAAAATCAATTCAGTCAAATCCCTTACGGCTTGAGCCCACTCGAGGCGACATTACAGACAGACACACTTTTATTAATATATATAAAAGTGAGTCTGTCTGTCTGTCTGTAATGTCACCTCGAGTGGGCTCAAGCCGTAAGGGATTTGACTGAATTGATTTTTAGTTAAATTTGATTTTAAAAGTTGATTGTTAAGCCACAAGCTCAATTTGGCTCATCCTTACATTCAATCCCTTACATGCATCTCTGAAAGTACACAGAATGAATTCAGTGGAGTGTGGTCTAAATCATGTTGAATTGAATTATAAGCCACTCGAACTTTAATAAATTTGTATTTGATTACTTGCATTTTAAATTAGTGGCTAATCCTATTCAACCATATCAAAGTGGCTTATCTTTCTAGATTACCCAACTCTAGAATGGGTGGATTAAAACTGGAAGAGAGGCAGCAATTGTTTTACATGATTGGATAGTTATGCTCTGTGTGAGGATTGAATTGATGATGAAAAGAGAGCTTGGTCAATTTAAAGTGATACAGTTTAAACTATAAATATAAATATTAGTTTAAAGAAGGAGATGGTTGGCTTGGACATTTCGAAATTATTATTCTTCAAGTGAGATAATAGAATATTCCAATTGGATGCATCACCTGATCCAAGTGGCTGCATATTGTTTCAGAGTAGACCTTGCTTGACACAGCTTCATCCCAAAAGAACATCAGTGGAGTAAACTAACTATGATAAAATTATGTTTCCATATGATGATTTTCATGAAATTTAGAGGACGTAGATCAATTTTTCAGATGATTCCGATCAAAATGGTACCAAGCATGATAGCTCTAGCTGCTCTAAATGCTGAGATATATAGTTAAGTGCTGGAATCGGGTTCACGTCATAATCAAAGGCTTGGACTCGATTTGAAATTATCTAAATTTACTTTGATGCACACTAAAAAACTAAAATCAATGTATCTCAGTGAATACTAAGCCAATTTTGATGTCCAATAGCTTATTTAAAAGCTGCATATCAGCTCTACATTTTTAAAGAAATTAAAAATAAATTAATAAATTTTAAAATAATAAGTTTAGCCTTACTAAAGATAATAGTGATACTATACTTATTTAGGTTTAGTTTTTATTTGGTAGGACATGCCATTTTGAAAACAGCATCTTGAAAAACGCCATCTCAAATTTAATTAGAGATGGCTTTTTTGCGTTAGTGATTTTGAATACAAAAAAATAAAATAAACAATAAAATAGTTAAAATTTACATATAACTTTATAATGCAGCATCTCAAATTTACGCCATCTCAATTCTGTCACTTTGAGTCAGATTAATTAAATCTTATTTTGCTAACTTTATTTACATATGAAAACACTTAGTGTGGGGTGTGTTTACGCCATCTCAAATTTATGTCATTTTGAATTACGCCATTTATCTTAAACTAAAATAAGCTTATACCCAAACTAAAATAAAGCCTGTGGTATAGTGCCAGAAGATGTTTTTATAGTATCAATCTAAGACACTTATAATAAGAACAACCTAAATAGATGCCACTATGATAGTCCTTCTAGTGATTGTCATTGCTGGGTAAAAAAAGCCAGTTTTGTTATATGTAATTTATAACTTTATTATACATGGATATGTTGATAAAAGTTTCATCAATAAAATATTTTAATAGTAATTTTAATATGAAAGGGGATGATTACGCTATTTTGATTTACGTCACTTCAAATTTCACCAAGTTTCACATCATCCAATTAATTTGATGCACACAATGAATAAGGGAAAATAAGGGGAAATTACCTATGACGCCAGGCTACGCTATATTGATTCCCCCACTGCAATTCTTGCTTTCCACTTTTCAAAAGTATAATTTCACATCAAAAACAATATTAATAAAAAATGTAAGAAAACATATGAAACTTTGAAAAAATATTTTTTTTATCTTCTCTAAACAACTGGGTACTTTTTAACCCCAGTTGTATAAGCTAGTTTTTGAGAAATTTTAGTTTTACTCTTTGGCCCGGTTGAGGTAGCTCCACCGTAAATTTGTTAATTTAATATAAAAAATGGTCAAAAACACTATGTTTTTGAGCTACGGCACCTCAATTACCTCACTTCAAAAACGCCATCTTGAGAGCAAGTTTTCAGTCAAAACTCAAAGTTTTTCCTACTTGCGTTACTAATAAAAAAATTATTTTTTCAAAAAAAAACATTGAAATTTTGATAGTATATATTATTTGATCTTCTCTACAATTCTATGTAAAAAATTGATACTTTTATATTAAAAACATTCTTGTTTTTCTCTTTAAAAACAACCTCCAAATTGCTCATATTTTGATACTAATTCACTTTTAGATGCCTCCCAAGTCCATCAACAAAGCTGCGTCCAAGGCCTTCAAGGTCTCCAAAGGCAAGACCACTTCTTTCAAGGCCAAGAAGGCCAAAACTACCCCTAAAAAGCAGCCTGCTAAGGGTAAAGCTTCTCCCAAGACACCTACGCCCTCACCAGAGCCTGAGAAAACAAGCCCAACCTCTTTTCATTCTCCTTTTGTTTACTTTCCATCAGACCCTCAAGAGAAGTTATTCAACTTCAATCACCATTCTGACCTCACTTCAGAGCCTGAAGATAAAGAAAAGCAGGAGCCTGAGCCTGGTGCTCCTGCAGATGAGCCAATTGAGCTCTGGGATCTTAACTCAATCCACAATGTATGCAACCAAAATGACACCTTTGCTGTGCCTGCCACATACCCTGTCAGCTATCCAATTATGACAAAGAAAGAGGGTGCTGGCTTTGTTCACAAGGGTTACAGCTTTAGCCGCAACAACAAGAAGAAGCCTATCTGTCAACATCACTTCAAATGTGATAATGTTGGCTGTCCAGCTAGACTTACCACCTATGAGTTCACTTGGTTTAAAGCCCTGACTATTGGGCATGACTGTGCCAAGCCTTTTGATCCTCTGTATCAACTGATCCGCTGGTTTTTTTGCCAGGTCATACCAATCACCAAAGACCAAACTGCAACTGAGGTCAAAAACAATGCACTCATTAATCTAAATGATACCCAACTGGCAACTATTGGTGGTGCCTCAAAACTACAGAGATATATCACTGACCAGAGATATGCTCTGAGCACTGAAGACGTCAGTGCTACATCAATTGACCAGTTGATTCTAACTGAAGAGCAAAAGCTTTCAGGGCATGAAGAGAGATTTCTCCTTCACGATGATGGGCAACATGCCCCAGAGTGGATCATCTGCTTTGCTACCTTCCAGGATCTTTGCAACCTTTTAAAATGCAAGACCTGGCTTGCAGATGGAACATTCTCAACCTGCCCAAAGCTCTTTAGCCAGCTTTGGAATATTCATGGACAGGTTGGCAATCTAGTTCTTCCCCTGGTCTTTTTTTCCTCCCAAATAAAAAGCAGGAAACTTATGTCTGGGCTCTAACAATATTAAAGGCCAAGTTGGATGAGATCCTTCCAACTATTGAAGAGGAGCCAAAGGAGACTAGAGGGCGCAAGAAAAAGGCCCAGTCAGAGGAAGCCATCCCAATCAAGAAAAAGCCCAAAAGCCTTTCATACCATGAATATCTGGTAGTAGATTTTGAGCAGACTCAGGCCAATACTTTTATTAGAGTCTTCAAGAGCTCCCCTCAGAGATGTTACTTTCACTTTTGGCAGGCACTCTGCCGCCGTCTCCAAAAGTGCTCTGCACTTCATGAGCTGGTCTACACTGAAGACACAAAAGAAGCAAAGGACATGTTCAACTTCTTTGCTGCCCTTGCTCATGTGAAAAAAGAGGAGACAGATGCCTTCTACAACACTCTCCTCCGCCATCCTTACATTATTGCCAACCAGGCAGCCTTTGCGCCCTTTATTGAGTATTTTGAAACTCAATGGGTTGGTATTTTTCAGGGAGCACACCACATTAGAAAAAGAGGTGACTCAATCACATGGAACTGTTTTAAGAGGTAAATGATGGCCTAATCAAGACCACCTCTTCTCTTGAAGGGTGACATAGTCAATTTGCCACAAGGGTCCAGGTTCAGAAGCCCAAGTTCAACAAAATCATGGTGCATCTCAAACCCCAGCAGACCATCACTGTCCACCTCTTTAAAACAGGCATGAAGACCAAAGGTAATCTCCCAAGAAAATCAAAGTGGTGAAAAAGTATACAGAGATTAGCAAGGTGGTCCTTGCCTACTATCCCAAGAATAGCAAGCTTGAGCATCTCCAAGCTATCTCAGTTGCTCTTTCTGCTAATATTTGAGCCCTTTCCTAATAAAGTCTTCTTTATCTTCTCTCTTATTTCTTTTAAGTTTATCATTATTTTTGACTTTTTAGTATTTGGTACAATTTTATGCTTATTTTAAAGTATAGTTTGTAGTTAAAATATATGAAAATAGTTGTTTTAGGGATTATTTTAACTTTTGGGCTTTACACAACTATGTTGCTACTAATCAACCTTATTTTTTTATTGCAAATTTAGAATTCTGAGGTTTTTTAAGCCTAGAAATGTTTTTTGAATTTTTATTTTTGGGATTTTTTTGGGTAATTTTTGGAGTTCAATAAATCTAAAATTTTAAACCCATTTTTTCTTAGTTGAAATGCTGTAAATCAAAATGGCGTTTTTACTAGTAAATCGAGATAGCAGAAATTCAAGATGGCGTTTTTCGAGATGCCGTTTTCAAAATGTTGTGTCCTACCTTTTATTTATACTTGGAGTATACAATTTTAATTTTAAATTTAAATAAATATAATTGAAATTATCTTTTAATAAAGCAATTAAATAAAATTTTAATTAAACATGCAATAAGTAATACAAGCCTAAAAAGATAATCAAATAAATTTAGTTGATTTATTAAATTCAACTTTAATTCTGTCCTTGGACGGGGCAACCACCTAGTATATATTAATTGGATGGGGAACCACCTAGTACTTTAGATAAAATCTATTTAAAAAACTAAGCGAAAAATTAGGAAGTGGAATAAATCCACATGTGGCACAAAAGCACTTTTTTAAGCGTAAGGCAACTTACAATTTGAAGGCTGGATAGTAATTCGATATAGTAATAAATCCCACAAGGCCAGTTTTAAAGATTGAAATGGGGAATCGTATTCTGTTTTCGGAACCTTTGTGGCCAGGGCTTTTTTTCTGTTTGCGCAGATTTTTCAACGTCTAAATGATTTCTCAGATCTCATTTAATTACAGCATAAGAAATCAGGGCTTGAATAATGCTCCTGTGGGTATCCGTAAGGCTTAAATTTCTTAGGCTGTAAGATTTAAGATCTCGGCTGACATCCATGTTGATGATCAGATCTTTGAAAAATCGTGATAGTGGATACAAAAGGTTCAGTACCTATCACCACCAATTTGTTTTAAAAAAACATTTTATAAATAAATATAGACAATAAATCGAATTTATCAAAGGAGACTAAAAATCAAGGCTTTACTTTATATTGAGTCACCATGTTTTCACGTAATATTAAATCAGTCGTTTCCCTCATGGTACTTTCTGTCACCGATATGAAGTCCTAGTTTTCACAATCTAGTTTACTTTCAATTTTAAATATTTTAGCATAACTATATATAAACATGTGTCAAGATTTTGAGATATTAGCTAAATAAAGGATTCAACCAATAAATGTGAGTGTGCAGCCTGAGCAGTCCAGAGCCAAACTTAATATAAAATGGGGATGTCTATGCCATGGGAATTGATAAATTGACAGCTAGACCAGCTCCTGACATGAACTGAACTACTGTTCTCAAGGAAGAATAGAGTCAGTACTCACCATACTAATGATAGTAAATCTTAAAGGGGCCTTTCACACATGCAACTTATAAGTATGTCCATTCTAACTTTTAGAATATCCTAGAACTAAAGGGCCTCAAGATAGACTGTCACCTGAATATTATCTAGAAGAATATATTAAGTATTAGGCTGCTTGTCAATTAATCTAGGGTAAAAGGCCAAGTGGTATATTGTCTTAGGGTAAATCTGATTAGATTGTACCAGTGTAGTCAGCAAAATCACCTCCTCCACTAAAAGCTACCTGCTGGCCGGCTAGCCCTGGTTTGTGGCCTAAGAAGACACTTGCCTCTGCTCTTTTGAGAAATGCAATTGTTGGAGGCTGCTGCTCTCTACACCAGACCAATTTCTTGGGCTGGTTGCCCTTAGTATTCAGAGCCGCATAACAAGCTTCCTTGTAAAAACTACCCCAGACTGGGCTCTCTTCTGTGACGTCCTAATGCTAATTCAGTCTCTTTCTTAGCAAAGTATACAGTCTTACTGAAATAATACAGTAAGCTGGGCCAGTCTCCATGTCAGTCTATATGGATATAGACTGGCATCAATTATTCTGTTCTTTTTTTACTTGGCAATGAGAACAGTCATTTTTCTTTATTCCTGTCATAGTTCGGGTATGGTGAATGAGTAACTGTAATTGCTTAACTCAAATATGACCTTAATTATTACTAAAGATTAACCCAAAATAAATCTCTAGCCTAATGTGTATAATAAATTATAAGTTATGTAAATTCAATCATTTATTTATAAATCAAGGAGAGAGTTATATAGTATTTGAGGGATTAATAGAAACCACAGAGCGCCAGGATCCTCTGTTCTGCAGCCAGGTTTATCTATCACTTAGCCCATTATTAACCTAATGATTGGATGATTTTTAGTTAATATAACTTTGGAGTGCAACTTAGTTGATCAATTGGACTAGTTATCATCCAGTACAAGAGTACCATTGTTCTATTGTTCACTGAGCTTAATGGATCAATAGTCGTTACAGTGAAGGCTAGTTTACATCCAATCACTTTACAACATTTCCCCTCACAAAACTAGACATTACTGTAAAAGTCTATCAACCTCTTTCAGATGGTGAATCAACCAAAAAGGAACAGAAAGCCAGTTGTACGTTACACAGATGTTCCAGAACGGAGAACCAGCAAGGCCCAAAGGGGAATAACCGGAATTCATGTTGACAACTGTGACTGTACGACAGTCACTGTTAAGTATTTAGCCAAATAAATACTCCAAAATATAAAGTTGCTCTGTTTTTGCTGTTTGTTTTATGTAGATAGGTTTGGCTGGAATTTTTCAGATAAAGATTCCTGAAAACTTAGTATCTATATTCAATAAAGGAACAGAAGACAAGATTGGCCAAATCAATCTTGGAGACTAGGTGTCTCAAAAACAATTTAATTAACCGGGAAGATTAATCAATAAGTACATGGGAATATAATTAATGTGGATTTAATTATATTGGTTAATTGCCTTGACTGTGTCAAGAATTTTGGTTAAGGTTAATCAAACGTAACCCCCCAAATTTTGGATTAAAAGCGCTTTTTTGGCTAATTAATTAGGTTAGAAGCGCCACTGCACCACCCAATTGATTTGTAAAGCACCAAGGCGCCGCCCAGTGAATGTTTCAGGCGCTGAGACGCTGGGGCTCCACCTAGGAAAATTGCTGGGCACTGCAGTGGCGCCAGGTTCAAGTTTCAAAGAGTTTTAATGGGTTTTAAGGCAAAAAACCATTAAATGCAAAGATAACTAAATAAAGGCAATGATGTCTAGGAGTTCAGGTTTGATCAGCTGGATCTCAGTTTGAACATTGATAGCTAAGTTTTGGAATGTGTATATTCCACAGGGTTTTGGCGCCAGGAGCTGAGGAAGTTCCATGCCAAACTGATGCATTGGGGTGAATGGAGTCAAGTGACTTCTTCCCATTGTAGGTTAATTCTCATAGGTTGAGAATTACTGGTGATCTTTTAGGTAAAGATCTAGGTTTAGATGACTCAAATGTCATAGACCACATGAGATGAATCATAGGTTGATTCAAGAACCAAAGGGGTTTTCAGCCAAATATACCCCAAATGGTATATAAGCAAAAACAGCTAAATTTTAATAAAGATATATTGTCAATTTTGACGCTTTCCCCTCAACTACTTTTTAATTATCATGTATTCTTTAATATCATTTGAAAGAGAAAAATTTGGGGTGCTTTGTGTAGAGACCACTGCTGCTAGGAAGAAAGTTCCTATCAGTTCATTCAAGGAGTCTTGGGCAAGTTTGGAGGTTTCTAAGACAGCACCTGAAGAATCTTTGGTAGTGTTGTAACTGTGCTGTTTTAGCAGAGTTACATGGAGAAAAATATTTAGAAGATAGATAATAATCTTTATTGTGAGATAGTGATTATATAGTTCATGTGAATCAAGGATAACAGGAACATGATTGGTGATCACACGGCTGGATGAGAGAAGGGGATGGCTTGATCCTAATAATGAGTCAAGTGCTAAATCAAGGTATCCACCATAAAGGATCATCATCTGTTCATGTTGTTGGATTTGGTAATTTGAGTTTACTTCCTAGTCTGGATTTGAGTGACCAGATAATTGGATTGCGGGTCATGAACCTGCTTGGTTAGAACCTTGCTGGCAGGTTGAGCCTGCGGTTTTGACACCCCCCTCCCCCCAACTGAAGGTCGGCCTCCTCTGGGGGCAGGTTGTCAGGGAGGTTGTCAGGATCCCGGGCGCCGTATTGAACTAGTTGCTGTTCTGTGGCAGGCAGGGCAGTTTCTTGTTGTTTCTGTCTTTCTTTGCAGGGTCGTAGGCAATCATGGTGTAGGGTCTTGTCTTGTTTGCGTTTCCCGAGTCCTTGCACAAGGTAGGTGTTATTGTTGTTTACCTTCAGAATGATTGCTGGTCCTACTTTCTTGGGTTGTAGCTTGCTCTTGTCAACATTCATGACCCAAACTTTGTCCCCAACTTCATATTTTTTGCAGATGAGGACAAAGGTTTTTTGTAGATATTCATTCTCCTTCACTGTTTGTTTGCTGTTAGCTCTTACAATGTGAGGATCTGAGCATGGAGAGACTTTACTTGGAATTTCCAGTTTGGGTCCTGTCAATGCTTGGATGATATTTGGCTGTGTGCTGTATACCAGTTCAAACAAGCTTTTTCCTGTGGATCTGTTCACTTGGGTTTGACACACAAGTAGTGCAGTTGGTAGCTGCTTATACCAGTCTTCAGGTCTCCCGGCAGTGAGTTTGGCTAAGGCTTGCACAAGGCTACTGTTAAGCCACTCCACGCGTCCATTGGCCTGTGGATGGTATGTTGTTGTCACAGTGTGCTTGACCCCGTTTTTGGGAAGGTATACATTGGTGTCTTCAGAGGTCAATTCCTTGTCTCCATTGGTTATCAGGAGTTCTGGCTTTACAAACTTGCTGATTATCTCCTTGCCAATAAATTGTCATACATCATTGCCAGTGTGTGCCTTTACTGCTTGGGCTATTGGCTATCTTTTAGCAAAGTCAATGGCGGTGATGATGTATTTCTTGTCATTGTGTTTCCCTGGAATGGGACCAACAATTTCAAGAGCCCATACTTTGAAGGATAGTTGTGTGCAAATGGGAAGTACTGAATCTGGAGGGGTTTTGCTTTTGGAAATTTTTTTTGCATACCTCACATTGGTCTAGAACTTCTTGAACATCACAATATAAGGTTGGCCACCAGGCCTTGTGCTTAAGGAACTCATATAGGTTTTGGCTCTTAGTATGTCTGAGATCCCTGTGGTAGTAAAGAATGGTATTGACTTGTTGATGTGTGGGGATGTAGGGAATGGTTGTGCCATCCAACATTTTTCTGTGAAGAGTCCCGTATACGTCAGCAAAGAGCTGTTCATTCTTGATGACTGTTTCTTTGGTGATATTGGTTGTTCCTTCAGGGAACCCTTTGTCCTTTGTACGTAGCACTAAGAGAGACCAGTCTAGGTTGAGCCCATTCTCTCCTCTTGAAGCACAGACGTACAGGCAAGACAGGGCGTCCGCCATGGCAAGCTTGGCCCCGGGCTTATACTGGATGAGCATGTTAAACCTTTCTAAGATTTCCATCCACCGCGCTTGGCGGCGTGGCAGGTTTGCTTGTGTCTTGAAGTAGATGAGCGACTTATGATTGGTTAGTGCTGTAAATTCTTCCTGCTGTTCCAGGTAACAGCACCATTTGACTAGGCAGTGTACAATAGCCAACAGTTCTTTGTCGTGGATTGGGTATTGACACTTGCCATCTGTCAGTTTGCGTGACTCGTAGGCTACGGGCAGGAAGTCACCATCACTATTCTTAATTTGTAGTACTCCCCCAATGAATGCATCTGAAGCGTTGGTTTCCATCTGGTACTCTCCATCTTGTTTGGGGTATTTTAAGATGGGAGCTGTTGTGAGTTTCTCCTTGAGGCGTCTAAATCAGAGGTCACGTTGGGGGGTCCACACAAACTTGGACTTGGCGCCTGTTATGGCAGATAAGGGAGCAGTCAAAACGTCACAGTCAGGTATGAAGCGTTGTATGTAGGCCACCATTCCCAAGAAGGTGCAGAGTTCTGACTTATCCTTGGGTGGGGGCATCTTGCAGATGGCCTGTATATTTTGACTGTTGGGTTTGATGCCGTCCTTTGAGACTATGTGTCCCAGGAAGGGTAGTTGCTCACAGAAGAACTGGCACTTGGAGGGCTTGGCCAACAGTTTGTGTCGTGCTAAGGTAGCAAAGACTGCCTTGAGGCCTTTGTGGTGTTGTTCCACTGAGGGGCTGTAGACAATAATGTTGTCTAGGTACACTAGGGCGTGCTGGTCTATGTGGGGCGCAAATACTTTGTTCATGAATGTCACAAAGGTGGAAGGGGCGTTTGTCAAGACAAATTTGAGCACCACATATTTATATGAGCTGTATTTAGTGCAGAAGGCCGTTTTGGAGATATCTTCCTCTTTGATACAGATCTGGTTATAGCCTGCAATTAAGTCAATCTTGGAGAAGACTGTGGCTCCTCCCAAGGCGTCAAAGAGATTGTCAATCAGTGGTAGTGGATAATGATTCTTAATGATAACTTTGTTTAGGGCTCGGTAGTCTGTGACCAGACATAAGGTACTGTCCTTCTTAGCCACAAAGAATACAGTGGCCCCAAAGGGAGACTAGAAGGGCGGATAAGTCCTTTTTCCAATGCCTCCTTGAGGTAGGCGCGTAAGGCGTTGTCTTCATTCAGGGTCAGCTTGTAGATAGGGCGCACCTTGGGTACAGCCCCCTTGAGTTGGATGGAGTGCTGAATATGCTTCTCAGGGGGCAGCCTGGGCAGCGCTTCCTTGAAGATTTCTGGATGGCGGGCCACAATTTTGCGGTCCTGAGGCGTGGAGGTATCCTGGTGGTCCTTAAAGTGTATAATCTTGTACTGGCAGGAGTCCCACTCAATTTCCTTCAGGTTTTTCTTCTTGTCCTGGGTCTCTGTGATGCACACAAAGACATGGTTGTGTAAGAGTTGGTCCACTGAGTTAGGGTAGATCTGGTGATTGACACCTTTTCATTTGATTGTCAACACTGAGGTTGCCCAGTCTATGTGAGTGTGACCGTACTACAGTCACATTGGGCTGTGATTTCACAAAGAGGTTGAATTGTGATGAATTTCATAGGTTGAAATTCAAAACAATAGGATTGGCCTTAGAGAGACTTTCCAGTGTAGCAATGATACCCAGGAATCAATTAGGCTGTAATAATTGAGGGCCGTAATGAATAATCTGAACAATTCAGATTATGAGACTAGGTGTCTCAAACCGTCTAATTAACCATGGAGGTTAATTGATACCCTAGAATATGATTGATGGGAATTTAATCATAGGGCCAAAATGGACTTGACTGTGTCAAGTAAAGACTAGGTGTCTTAAACTGATTGATTAACTGGGAAGGTTAATTAATATATATACCCTGGAATATGATTAATGGGGATTTAATCATAGGGCCAAAATGGACTTGACTGTGTCAAATAAAGACTTGTTGTCTTCAAACAGATTAATTAGATGGGAAGGTTAATTAATATATGCTTGGAATATAATTAATGAGAATTTAATTATATTATTTAATTGCCTTGACTGTGTCAAGAAGTTTGGTTAAGGTTAGCCAAAAGTAAACCCCTGAATTGTGGTTTAAAAGCACCACATCTGCAAATTCATTGGGTTAAAAGCGCCGCCGCGCCGCCTAATGGATTTGTGAAGCGCTGAGGCACCACTATCAAATTTTTTCAGGCGCCGCCTGGGGAAATTGCTGGGCGCCGCGGTGGCGCCTGGTTTGAGTTTCAAAGCAGTTTAATGGGTTTTTAAGGTAAAAAACCATCAAAACAAAAATAACTAAATGTAGACAATGATGTCTATACATTCAGGATTGATCAGCTGGTTCCCAGTTGGAACAGGGATAGCTTGTATCAGGAATATGTATATTCCACAGGGTTTTGGCGCTGGAAGTCTGGAATGCTTCAAGCCAAAGCAATACATTTCCACGGAAAGAATCAGGCAATTCTGGAATGTATTAGGGCACATTCTTATAGGTTAAGAGTGTGAAGATCTTTTTGGTTAAGATCTGGATTGGATGACACTGTTATGTCATAAACCATGTGATAAGAATCCAGGGTGATTCCGGAACCAGAGGGGTTTTCAGCCAAATGTACCCCAATTGGTATATAATAGAAACAGGATAATAATTAATAAAAAATGATGCTTATTGTGACAATGGTCACTTTCCCCTCAATCTTTTTATGCTTTGTGTTTTTGGCTTTTAACTGAAATAAGACTACCATGGAATAAAAGAGATGGTCTGCAGCTAAGACTATGGGAAACAAAAAATGTGGAAGTGATCACCAGATGGTGACAAGTTTAACGCCAAGATTGCTTGCCTGGAATACAAGCTCATCAAAGCTTACATAAAAGATTCCCCGTCAAACCGTAAAAGAGTCAGACTGGAATAATGAAGAAGCAAGCATGAATTTCCTGGATCCGTCACAGTTAGGATTGTTCTTTTGTAACCAATCTAACCCCAGTATAATGTTAAACTTTGGGAAGTCAATGCCAGGACCTTGGATGGTGGAGTGGTAGTTCTTGAGCACGACAGAGAAGGGGGTGGTTTCCCTTGTCACGGCAATGTGATGTTCATCAGCCAGGATCACATTTTTAATCTGCGAAGGATTAGTGGACAGCTTGAATTTATCCACAAAGCTACTGCTGACCTGGGTTTGATCTGCGCCTGTATCCAGGAGTGCTGAGCCTGTGTAACTGCAAAAGCAGAAAGGGAAGGACATCAATTTATTGGGATGTCTGGTGATAGTGTATAGTAACGGGTCCTCCAAGGGCACCTGGATCATTGGGCATTGGTCCACATCCTTGGGTTGGCACTCATCATTGGGCAAGTCAGGAGTTGCGTGGGGAGAGCTTGGCTTGCTTAGTGCTCTCCCCGGGCTTTTCCCTTGTCTTGGTTGCCTTGCATGGCAGTGATACAGAAATGAGTACAATTTGACTGGCCATTGTTTCCATTTCCATGTCCATTAAAACCTGTGGGTTTGTGGTTGGCGTTATTCCCGTTGCCTCCAGGGGGTGGTCAAGAGGAGCGCCTGCCTGGATGGGAATCCTTGGGTCTCTCTTGTTTCCCAGTTTGTGCCTTATGAAGTGTGTTGGAGGTTTGCTCTGCTTTCTCTGCTTCACGGTACAAGCTTTGCAGGTTGGTCACCTGGTCCAGGTTCACATGAATCATCACATGCAACTTAAGAGCGTTGTAGTACATGAGGTGTGTGGCTGGGGTGTCAAAGGCCATGCCAGATGGTGCACAAAGTTGGAGTTCCTTGTAGGCGCGGGTGAGTTCCTTCACAGTGCCCTTCTGGGTTAGGTTTTTTACTTGGCAAATGATCATGAGCGCCGTTTCCTTAAGCACAAATATTGCCAGAAAGTCTTTCTTAAAGGTATCCCAATTCTTGTTGGTGTGCTCTTTGTGCCACTTGTTGCACCAGGTGCCAGCATCATGGGTCAGGCAAATGGAAATTTCTGCAATCCAAAACTGCTGTGGGCATTCCATCTGATCCAGCTTGCTCTGGGCGGACTGGATCCATGCGGCAGTGTTGTCGTTGTTGGCCCCGGCAAAAGGTTCCAAGGCGGCGCTTTGTAGTCTTTGAGCTACGTAAGCGGGCATGGTATTTTTGTTGGCTGGTTGCAGCATCAAGGAGGGGTCCTGAAAGAAACCTTTTGCAGACATAGCGTTGAAGGCGGGTAGCAGGATCACCATGTTCTGGTATAGGACGAAGACATTGGGTATGGTGGTACCAGGGGTTTACAGAGTCCAGTCAGGCAGGAGGCCAGACATAATTCTGTCAAGGATTTGTTGGCTGCGGCGCATGTGGGCAACAGGCAGAATTTTTCAAGATAAGGTAGGATAGAGAGCCTACCTGTGCTACCAATGTTGTAACTGTGCTGTTTTAGCAGAGTTACATGGGAATTTTTTTGAAAATATATAATAATCTTTATTGTGAGATAGTAATTATATAGTTCATATGAATCAAGGATAACAGGAACATGATTGGTGATCACACAGATGGATGGGAAAAGGGGGTGACTTGATCCTGATAATGAGTCAAGCACCAAAACAAGGTATCCACCATAAAGGATCATCATCTGTTCATGTTGTTGGATTTGGTAATTTGAGTTGACTTCCTAGTCTGGCTTTGAGTGACTGGATAATTGGATTGCGGGTCATGAACCCTCTTGGTTGGAACCTTGCTGGCGGGTTGAGCCTGCGGTTTTGATAGTAGAAGTGAAAGCGGCATTTGAAAAACTATATTCTAATTATTTTTCCAAAGAGAGAACCCCTGCACAAGGAAATCAAGTGTATGCATGAGATTCCTGGAACTTGATGTTAGGGTTTGATGAGATTTTACAACAGTTGAAGTGTCATGAATGACATTTCAATACTTGTATTGAAACCCTGTGACTGTACTACAGTCACTGCTGAGTATCTAGCCAAATAAATGCTCTGAAATACAAAGATGTTCTGTTTTTGCTGTTTATTACATATAGATAGGTTTGTTTGGAATTCTTGAGGTAAAGGTTCCTAGAAACTGGATATCTATGTTTAACAAAAGAACAGAATATGGATGGTCAGTTAGGTTAGGCTAACTAAAAGAATTGAGGCAAGATTGGTCAAATCAATCTTGGAGACTAGGCGTCTCAAAATGGGTTAGTTAATTGGGAAGATTAATTAATAAACATGAGCTAATATAATTAATGAGGATTTAATTATAGTAGTTAATTGCCTTGACTGTGTCAAGAGGTTTGGTTAAGGTTAACCATGGGAAAAACCCTGGAATTAGGGTTAAAAGCGCCACATTGGCAAATTTATTGGGTTAGAAGCGCCACAGCACTGCCTAATGAATTTGAGAGGCGCCACTATCAAATTTTCTCAGGCGCTGCATGGGGAAAAGGCTGGGCGCCGTGGTGGCGCCTGGTTTGAGTTTTGAAGCAGTTTAATGGGGTTTAAGACAAAAAACTATTAAATGCAAAAATAACTAAATAAAGGCAAGGATGCCTAGGAATTCAGGTTTAATCAGCTGGTTTCTAGTTAGAACACCAATAGCTGAGTTTAGGATGTGCAATCCACAGAGTTTGGCACTGGGAGCTGGGGAAGCTCCATGCCAAATTGGTACATTGGGTTGAATGGAGTCAGGTGACTTCTGCCCATTGTAGGTCAATTCTCATAGGTTGAGAATTGTTGGTGATCTTTTAGGTAAAGATCTATGTTGGATGACTCAAATGTCATAGACCATGTGACACAAATCATTGGTTGATTCAGGAACCAGAGGGGTTTTCAGCTGTGTATGCCCTGAATGGTATATAAGCAAAAACAGTTAAACATTAATAAAATATATTTATTGCCAGTTTCAACGCTTTCCCCTCATCTATTTTTCAATTATCATGCCTTCTTTGTTAAAATTTGAGAGAGCCAAGTTTGGGGTCCTTTGTGTGGAAACCACTGCAGCAAGAAAGGAGGTTCCTACAGGTACATTGGAAGAAGCTTGGACCAGCCTGGAGGTCACTAAGACAGTTCCTGCCAAATCTTTAGTAGAAGTAAAGGCTGTGTTTGAAGAGCTGTATTCCAATTACTTTGCAAAGGAAGGGACTCCCGCCCAAGTGAACCAAATTTATGCTTGGGATGCTTGGAACTTATAGGTAGGATGGGATTAAATCTTACAACAAGTAAAAGAGATGGCAAATTGTGAAATTGAGGCGTTGAGAGCACAAGAGGAAAAAAGCCTTGAAATCATGGCTTGTTGGCAGGATGACAATAAAGTGTTATCCAATACAATTGCCTCCCTGGAGGCAAAGCTCCTCAAAGCTTTGTCCCAGGAAGGTAACAGCAATAAGAGTCAAGGGTAGGATAATGGCAGGATGGACTGGTTAGGCCTGGATCCGTCACAAACCCAGTTCTCAGGGAAAGCCTTATGTTGACCAGAGTGGACAGGGAACCGCCCAACTGCTAGTTGGGTCAAGCCCTGGACCACCAGAGATATATGACCTCAAACAGGGGGAACAGAAACCTGCCAAGCGTCAATACTGGAGGTTTGAAATCATCATTAGAGACCCTGGAATCAAACCCTAACCATCCAAAGACTACTCAAGTCACACAAAGTGGACAGGAACCCGCCCACTTGTTAAATTGCAAACCTGAGTTGACAAGTTACTCCAAGACCCGACCAGTCTCTCAAGGACAATTCCCCAAATGGTCACCAGATTGATGCCAACCTTGCACCACCAAAGATCCGGACCTATGCAGAGGTTGTAGCTTGCCTTAAGGAGGTTAAAACAAAACCTACTGTTAACTCTGCCAATGACCACCAGAAACTGCTAGTCTTTTTTCCAGAATGGGTAGTACAATTGAACTACTCAGGTGATATAGTGAACATTAGCAGCAGAACAAAGCATTGTCACTTCTATCCATCAGACCAGGCACAACCTGTATCTGCCACCCTCCAGACTCTAAGCCAAGGTCCATACCCCGCCAGTGCCCTGTCTGCAAACCTGAACCCTGCAAAGATTGAAGAAGAAAAAACCCATGGTATAAAAGCCCTGGCGGTATGGTGATGACCATATTGTTATTTTTGATAATAAAGTTTTATGAACTTTTGGTTCAAACAAATCTTACCTTATCTAGTCTTAGTGATCTTCCATCTTAACTCCAACCAAGTAGATCATCTGGCAACCGCCCTTTCTGGAGACCAACCTGCCAACCCTCCTTAGGCACTATACTGTCCCCCAGGAGTCCCCTTTAGACCTGTGAATTTTACCAAATACCCGCCCAACCCTGCCTACTCAGAGTACAACTTGAAGACCATCCTCATTGCCAACCCCTTGGCAAGAACTCGAGAGACTGAATACATAGGACACAAAGGAAAGAGAATCAAGGTTCTACCCTTGGTGTTCAAAGACAAGTACAATTATCTACTGGCATACTTTGTCCCCATGACTCCGCCCTCAACCCCGCAACCTGACCGCCTAATGGACCCCCCACTGCCGCCGAGACCACATCCACCCAACTTTTTGGAGTACTTTACTTTAATTTGACGGGAATGGTAGACACTATGGTGCCCAACTTCAGGCCTTGGTCTTTGCTTGGGCAATATTTATCTTATATTATAAAGTTAGCACCCATCCTATGGTGGGCATTACCCTCTGGCCCGGCCGTACTCTGTCCCAAGTCAACCAATGCCTCTACCTATGCCTGGCTTCCTGACATTATGACAATCTTTTAAAAACATGGTAACCTTGGCCCCAAGATGTTGTTAACACTTGGGAAAACTTGTATTCTTTTTTTATGATAATCACTTTTTACACCCATAAGGCAATTACCTCCCTGATATACTCATGGATGAAGAACCAACCTGCCCAAGAATTGAAAGACCCAACACTTGGGGCAGAACCCCAGAACACAGCCATGTAACAAGTACAAAACGTGATAGTGAACTAGACCATAACCAAGGTGGACATGCCCCAGATGGTCAAACTCACCTTAGAAGAAGCTTGCCCAGCCATTCCTGTCCTCTGTCTCCACTTCTAAGCCAACGCCAACACATACCCCAGCAACACTGAGAAAGTCCTGGGGGTGTCTGCCATGCTATCAGGAGATGCACTGGATTGGTTTGGAAAGGCCACTGCTGAAGATGTCAAATTTTGCCTTGATTACGTCTGATTTGAAAGTGAGTTAATGGCCACTGGAGACAACCAAGACACCAGATACTATGCGCTGAACTCTCTGTTGAAGATCTGACAAGGGAAAAGGTCCATCCAAGCCTATGTGGATGAGTTCCTTAAACTGAAGACTCATACCCAACTTGAGGATGAATTAATTGCCATTATCTTCAGAAAAGGAGTTAATGTAGCCATGAAAGACCTGTTGAAACACCATCTGCCCACACTGAGCCTAGAAAACCTACTGCCCCTATGCAAAGGGCTAAGCATAAACCAGAAAAGTCCAAACCTGTACCCCATCTGTGTTGGCAGAACTGCAACGCCAAGCCAACCAGGGATGTCCCCCAAAGAACTACAACATCACTATTAAGATGGGTTGTGTTTCTACTGCCATGAGGCAGGGCATCTAACCAGAGCTTGCCTGAAAAAGAATACCTCTCCTGTATCCTTGGCACAAATAAACACCTCTGCGCAATCTTACAAATTCATCCAAGTGACCATGGAACTATTGGGAATCAAGCGCCAGATTGAAGCCTTTATTGATACAGGAGCAGATGAAAGTTTCATTGACGCCAGCCTGGCCAAGGAACTAGGCCTGACAGCCTCAGAACACAGCCTACAAGTAATCATGGGAAACAGTTCTCTGGACACAGGATACAGATGTGAACAAGAACTTCCCTTGACAATTGAACAGAACATGTACTGGACCCCCTTGATCCTCTTGCCAGGTTTACCCCACCCCCTAATACTGGGAAACTCCTGGTCTGAAAAACACGGCTTGATCCTGAACTATTGTGAACAAACTGCTACGTTGGAACAACCTGAATCTTGTGACACCATTCCCTTCTGTATGAGCCCTGGCGGAACGCCGCCCAACAAACTATTAACCATAAAGATAGAGCCTAGCGTTGGGATACTACCTACCCCCTACAGAAATGGGACCATGTATTTAGCAAAGAAGCAACAACAAAAATACCCAGCCATTCAATCTACAACCACGCAATAGACCTGTTATCAGGGACCCAACCACACCACGGCCCCATCTACAGCTGTAATCACTGCAAACAGGTAGCTTTGAAGACTTATCTAGAGGACATGACCAAAAAGGGTTTTATCCAAGTGTCAAAGGCCCCTTGCTTGTCTCTCATGCTGTCTGTAGGAAAAAAGATGGCGGAATGCGCTCATGTGTAAATTATCAGAAACTGAACAATATTACAGTGAAGAACCGCTACCCCATCCCCAACGCTGTTGACCTCTGTGACGTACTGACCGGAGCCCAGGTGTATTTGAAGATTGAACTAAGAGACGCCTTCAACCAGATCCAAATCAAAGATGGAGACAAATACAAGACGGCCTTCAAAACCAGATATGGGTTGTATGAATACCTAGTTATGCCGTTTGGCTTGTGCAATGCCCCCAGTACTTTCCAAAGGATGATCAACTCTGTCCTAGGCAAGTACCTCAACCAATTCTGTGTGGCATATTTGGACAAAATTCTCATATACAGCAAGTCACATGAAGAACACCTCCAACACCTTGGCCAAATACTGGAGAAACTCTCCCAGGCCAACCTACACACCAAGCTGAAAAAATGCAAATTATTTCAGTTCAAGGTCAAATTCCTAGGATATGTAGTGAAAACTGGCAGGTTTGCCATGGCACAGGACAAAGTAGAAGCAGTAACTTCCTGGCCAGTGCCCAAATGCAGAAATGATGTGAGAAGTTTTTGGGCCTGGCAAATTACTGCAGGGATTTCATCCAAATTTTTTCTCAAATTACTCTACCCATGACCCGTCTTTGCTCTGACAAGGTCATGTTTGTCTGGACCCCGGAATGTACCACCACCTTTGAAGCCTTGAAACTTGCCTTCACCTCTGCCCCTGTCCTGGCCATGCGGGATCCATCCAAACCATTTGTACTGGAAACCAACACATCCAACTTTGGAGTGGGTGGGGTCCTTCTTCAGGAAGGAGGGGATAGTATGCTACATCCTGTAGCATATTACTCCAAGAAAATGCTGCCAGCCAAAGGAAACTACCCAATCTACAATAAGGAGATGCTTGAAATAATGAAGACCCTGAAACATTGGCGCCAGTATCTATGTGGCGCCAAATTCCCAGTAAAAGTCCTAACTGACCACAAGAACTTGGTTTACTTCTTTAAACCCAGACAGCTGAACCAGAGACAGGCCAGATGGGCCCTAGAACTGGCCAACTACACTCTGACAATTGACTATAAACCTGGGAAAGTCAACATAGTACCTGACGCACTGAGCAGAAGAGCAGACTTGATTCCCTCCACATCTGAGACCAAAGACCATAACACCCACGTACTTCTCAACCATGCCAGCCTAGGTATCCAGCTGATGTACATGAAGATAATGGCTTGCAAACCTGACATAATTGAGGCGCAGAAATTAGACAAATACTCAACAGAACTCATTGTCAACTTGACCTCTGACCCTGAGAGCTGCCACCATAAGAAAGAATTCTTGTTGAAAGGAACTACCCTGTTACTGCATAACCAAATCTATGTACCCAAAGGCAAGACAAGGACCAAATTTCTCATAGACTATCACAACTTGGAGATGGCCGGTCACCCTGGCAGACTCAAGACACTCCAAGGAATCAAGAAGAATTATGCTTGGCCCCAAATGGACAAAGACGTAGCCGCCTACATTGAGGACTGTGAGACATGTGGGAGGACCGAAACCCGTAGATCTAAACCTGAAGGCCTACTAAGACCACTAGACATACTGACAGGATCCTGGCAATCTGTTTCAATGGACTATATTGTAGAACTGTGTCAGGGATCCAGTCTTGGGTGGCCGGCCCGTTGTTTTTGGGGATAACTTGGGCTGGGTTTCTTGCAGGCAGGGCCCACCACAAGAGAGGAGCTAACTTGAGAAGGTAGGACGCGGACTTCCCCACCCAAAACCAAGGGCCAGCGGCCGGTATAATGGTATCCACCACCCCTGTGAGGGTGATGTACACTATACCAAAAAGCTTGCCAGTATGGTCAGTTGGTAAGTCAGGCAAAGAAGCAGGCATCAGTTTGGGTGTTACTGGCGGTTCCATGTAGATATTGTAGGTCGGGAGATAGTTGAACTTTCCTCTAAACAGTTTGGGTGTAGAGAATATCCACAGGCCTTGGCGGTTGTATCTGATGGCAGATTGGATGCAGGCTAATGGATCTAGTTCAATGATTTTCTCTGGTTTGTAGTCCTTGTACTTGGGGTTTAAAGGATACTCAGTGGAATGGACAGGCCCAAAGGGTACACCAAATGGACAGAACACTGCGGGCAATGGGGCAGGCGGGCCAGAAGATCTTGAGCTGAACTGATAGACAGCAGATACAAAATACGGTAATAGCTGTATAAGCCAAAGTAACATAACCTTTATTTCAAAATGGCAATAAGTTTGGAGGGCAGGGTCCTTGGGTCTATATAGCACCCCACCTCCAAACTTAACATTTTTTTGTGGGGGGTCATCAGGGCATTGTGAAGGACAGGGCCAGGGAATTGGGGACTTGGGTCTAAAGGCAGCAAAATGGCGCTCAGCCCAGGAGTTCTTTCATTGGTTGCAGCTCCCAATTTAGCTACCTGATTATCTTGCTTTGGCATTGAGGTCATGGGGCCAAGTTGCAGGCCAGTGCCTCTTCCTTGGGTTGGCTCTTGATTGGTTACAGGTGAAGACTTCAAACTCATAAGGCCAATAGTTGCTGGGTCACCTCCATTAGGTGTTGTGATTGGCACTTCACTTAGTGCAGTACTTTCCTTGGATCAATCTTCTTTTCTGGGAAGCTCATCTTCTTCAACGTCAGCTTGCGGGGGCTCAATCCCAGAAAAATGCAGGCGGGCGGTCTTGCGGTCCTCTGGCCCGGCGGCCCAGGGGATCCAGGTTCTGGGTTTGATTCCTGCTCCTGGGCCTGGGGTTCCAGAGGGGGAAATTGTCAGTCCTGACAAACTGCCTTCTTTGAATCTGTTCAATGCCGTTTTATTCATAGTAGATAGGTTTACTAATATTTCCTACTTTATCCCTACCACCACCCACTGCACTGCCACTGAGACAGCTAGACACTTCCACGACCGCATCCTGAACCAACACGGCACCCCAGCAGAAATAATCACTGACAGAATCCCCCAGTTCACCTCCAACTATTGGACTCAGGTGATGAAAGACTTATGAGTAAAGCGCTGTGTATCCACTTCCTACCATCCACAGACCAACAACCAGACTGAACAAGTAAATCAAATACTTGAACAATACCTACAATGCTACGCCAATGCCAACCAAGATAACTGGGCCAAGATGCTACCCAGGGTACAGTACACCTACAACAGCAAAGACCACACATCCACTGGAATGTCCCCCTTTAAAGCCAATTATGAGTTTGACTCATCTTGGGACCCCAGCAGTGGCAGTCAAGAGACAAACATGTCAGGGCAAACCTGGATTGAACAGATACACAACACCCAAGAAACCTGTCTTAAGAATCTGACCAGAGCTGTCCAAACTTACAAGGCTTTTGCCAACAAAAAAAGGATTCCTGGGAAACCATTGAAGATAGGGGATGAAGAATATTTGGATTCACAAAACGTGCCTCTGACAGTCCTCTGTTGTAAGTTAGCCTACCAAAGGAGCAGGCCCTAAAAGATCACCAAGCTAGTGGGTGAAGTAGCATTCAAACTAGAATTACCCCCTTGTGGAAGATAAATAATGTCTTTCACCGTGCGCTACTCTTCAAAAAAGAAGGAAACTCCCTACCCCACCAGGAAATCAAGACTAACCCACCTCCCATACAAGTAGGACACTCTGAGGAATATGAAGTTGAATATATTCATGGATACCACACCCATTACAAAATTCCACAGTACTACATCAAATGGAAGGGATACCCACCCAAGGAAAGTACCTGGGAACCTTTAAACAACCTACCTAACGCCCAGCTGGTCATCCAACAATACCTTGCAAAAAAGACTAGGAAGGAGGGGACCCCTGGGAAGGAAGGGGATGATGTCATGAATGATATTTCAATAATTGTATTAAAAACCTGGAAATTGAAACCCAGTTCTCAGGGAAAGCCTTATGTTGACCAGAGTGGACAGGGAACCACCCAACTGCTAGTTGGGTCAAGCCCTGGACCACCAGAAATAGATGACCCCAAACAGGGGGAACAGAAACCTACCAACCTGCCAAGCGTCAATACTGGAGGTTTAAAATCAACATTAGAGACCCTGGAATCAAACACCGGCCCTCCAAAGACTACTCAAGTCACACAAAGTGGACAGGAACCCGCCCACTTGTTAAATTGCAAACCTGAGTTGACAAGTTACTCTGAGACCTGCCAGTCTCCCAAGGACAATTCCCCAAATGGTCACCAGATTGATGCCAACCTTGCGCCACCAAAGATCCAGACCTATGCAGAGGTTGTAGATTGCCTTAAGGAGGTTAAAACAAAACCTACTGTTAACTCTGCTAATGATCACCAGCAACTGCCAGTCTTCTGTCCAGAATGGGTAGTAAAATTGAACTACTCAGGTGATATAGTGAACAGTGGCGGCAGAACAAAGCATTACCACTTCTATTCACCAGAGCAGGCATAACCTGGATCTGCCACCCTCCAGACTCTAAGCCAAGATCCATACCCTGCCAGTGCCCTGTCTGAAAACCTGAACCCTGCAAAGATTGAAGAAGAAAAAACCCATGGTATAAAAGCCCTGGTGGTATGGTGATGACCATATTGTCATTTTTGATAATAAAGTTTTATGAACTTTTGGTTCAAACAAATCTTACCTTATCTAGTCTTAGTGATCTTCCATCTTAACTCTGGCCAAGTAAACCATCAGGCAACTGCCCCTTCTGGAGACCAACCTGCCAACCCTCCCCAGGCACTATACCGTCCCCCAGGAGCCCCTTTTGAACCTGTGCATTTTACCAAATACCCGCCCAACCCTGCCTACACAGAGTACAGCTTGGAGATCATCCTCATTGCTGATCCCTTGGCAAGGACTAGAGAAACTGAATACATAGGACCTGAAGAAAAAAGATACAAGAGGCCACCCAGATTGTTCAAAGACAAGTACAATTATCTGCCTGCCTACTTTGTTCCCATGACTCCGCCCTTAACCCCACAAACCAACTGCCCAATGGAGACCCCCACTGCGGCCAAGACTACATCCACCCAACTGTTTGGAGTACTCTACATTGGTAGGACACATCATTTTGAAAACAGCGTCTCAAAAAACGCCATCTCAAATTTAATTCAAGATGGTGTTTTTTATGTTAGTGATTTTGAATCACAATAAAATAAAATAAACAATAAAATAGTTAAAATTTACATATAACTTTATAATGCAGCATCTCAAATTTACGCCATCTCAATTCTGTCACTTTGAGTCAGATTAATTAAATCTTATTTTGCTAACTTTATTTACATATGAAAACACTTAGTGTGGGGTGTGTTTACGCCATCTCAAATTTATGTCATTTTGAATTACGCCATTTATCTTAAACTAAAATAAGCTTATACCCAAACTAAAATAAAGCCTGTGGTATAGTGCCAGAAGATGTTTTTATAGTATCAATCTAAGACACTTATAATAAGAACAACCTAAATAGACACCACTATGATAGTCCTTCTAGTGATTGTCATTGCTGGGTAAAAAAAGCCAGTTTTGTTATATATAATTTATAACTTTATTATACATGGATATATTGATAAGGGTTTTCTCAATAAAATATTTTAATAGTGATTTTAATATGGAAGGGGGTGATTACGCCATTTTGATTTACATCACTTTGAATTCCACTGAGTTTCATATCACCCAATTGATTCAAGGCGCACAATAGATAGGGGAAAATAAGGGGAAATTACCTATGACGCCAGGCTACACTATATCAATTCCCCCACCGCAATTGTTGCTTTCCACTTTTCAAAAGTATTTTTTCATGTCAAAAACAATATTAATAAAAAATTTAAGAAAACATAATAAGCTTTGAAAAAATATATTTTTGATCTCCTCTAAACAACTGGGTACTTTTTAACCCCAGTTGTATAAGCTAGTTTTTGAGAAATTTTAGTTTTACTCTTTGGCCCGGTTGAGGTAGCTCCACCGTAAATTTGTTAATTTAATATAAAAAATGGTCAAAAACACTATGTTTTTGAGCTACGGCACCTCAATTACCTCACTTCAAAAACGCCATCTTGAGAGCAAGTTTTCAGTCAAAACTCAAAGTTTGGCCTACTTGCGTTACTAATAAAAAAATTATTTTTACAAATAAAAAACATTGAAATTTTGATAGTATATATTTTTTGATTTTCTCTACAATTCTATGTAAAAAATTAATACTTTTATATTAAAAAAATTCTCATTTTTCTCTTTAAAAATAACCCCCAAATTGCTCATATTTTGATACTAATTCACTTCTAGATGCCCCCCAAGTCCATCAAAAAAGCTGCGTCTAAGGCCTTCAAGGCCTCCAAAGGCAAGACCACTCCTTCCAAGGCCAAGAAGGCCAAGACAACCCCAAAGAAGCAGCCTTCTAAGGCCAAAGCTCCCCCCAAGACCCCAACTCCGTCACCTGAACAAGAGGGAAACAGTCCTACCCCTCCCCATTCTCCATTTTTTTACTCCCCATCTGATCCTCAAGAGAAGTTGTTTAACTTAAAATGCCATTCTGACCCCACTTCAAAGCCTGAGGATGAAGAGGAGCAGGATCCTGAGCCTGGTGCTCCTGCAGATGAGCCAATTAAGCTCTGGGATCTTAACTCTATCCACAATATATGCAACCAAAGTGGCACCTTTGCTGTGCCAACAACATACCCTATCAGCTATCCAATTATGACAAGAAAGGGGGGGGGCTAGTTTGTCTACAAGGGCTACAGCTTCAGCTGTAATAACAAGAAGAAGCCCATCCGCCAACATCACTTCAAATGTGATAACATTGGCTGCCCAGCAAGGCTCACAACTTATGAGTTCACCAGATTTAAGGCCCTTACTGTTAACCACAACTGCACCAAGTCTTTTTGACACTCTCTATCAACTTATCTGCTGGTTTCTTTGCCAGGTGATCCCAACCACTGTTGTGTTCTGAGGCGCAGCACAGACACACAACAGGGAATCCTAACCTTAGGATTGGATTTGTACTAAGTCTTGGTTAGATGACAGGGAAAGCAATAGCGTTTACCTTGCGGCCCTGGAAGAATAATCTCTACTAGTTGTGGCTAGAAAGAGGCGCGGAAGTACAGAAGACACAAAGACAAAAATGTGAATAGAACTTAATTTTATTGGTGAATGTGAAAAGGAATATATAGTGGTTAGGAATACCACAAAACACTACCAGGACGGTAGGATCACTTGCCACAAGCATGAGTGGGGCAAGTGAGTTGCTCAGAGTCAGGAAATTGAACAATCATATTTCCTGAAGCAGAAGCCAGTTCATTTTGAGAGTCAAAAGCAAAAGCAAGAGATTTGTCCTCAAAATGGCCCAACAAAGGCGAAATTGAAACATGGTAAATGCCGTTATTCACAACATTGCCTCCCTCTAGATTGGCCTTTGGGGGGTGATACTTGTGGAGGAACTTGGTGTGTATGCAAGCAAAAGGGCGACACTGGAGAGGAGCTTTACAGTGTACTCAGATCCTTGTTTGAAAGTCACCTCTAAGGGACCAATCCACAGGGAGTCTAGTTTATGCGCGCGCCCACCCACAAGGTGTTGATAGTATAGGACATGGTCACCAACATCAAACTCAGGCAAGGGGGAGCACCCAGCATTGTCAGGAGAGAGCTCAAGCATTTTAGTCTTATATGCAGAAGTGTAGGCAGTGGCCTGTATATCAATGATGCGGTTGACTAAGTCTTTGATGTGGTTGTCAGGGTTCATGGCCTTATCAGAGGAGAGTAGGGGAACCCCCAAGAGCAACAGAGTGGTGGCTTTACGCCCATACAACATGGCAAAGGGGGAGTACCCTGTGACCCAATGCTTGGTCAGACGGTAGGCAAAGAGTGCAGCAGGTAAGTATAGATCCCAATTGGCAGTGTCAGAGTAGGTGAGTTTTCTCTTGATAGAAACCAGTGTCAAGTTGGCACGTTCAACTGCCCCATTAGTGGAAGGATTATAGGGGGCAGAGAAAGACTGGTGAGTTCCTAGAGCTTCAACAACAGAGATTACAAGTTTGGCATTGAAGTTGGTTCTGTTGTCTGATAACAGCACTTGAGGACAGCCATGGCGGTAGAAAACATCCTGCAGCAGGAAGGCAGCGGTAGTCTTAGCAGTGATGTCTTTAGTAGGGCAAGCTTCTACCCACTTGCTGAAGTAGTCAACGGCAATCAGGATAAAGCAGCATCTGGAGTGTGAGCAGGGGAGAGGACCTACAGCATCAATGCTGACAGTGTGAAATGCGTGTTGAGGGGGAACCAATTTGAACTCATGGGAAGCCGCTTGGGGTCTCTGAAGTTGGCAGTCATGGCAACTAGCTATGACATCTGGGATCAACAGGCAAAGATTCTCCCAGAAGTAATTCTTCTGAAGCCAGTCAAAGGTCTTGGCAATGCCTCCATGGCCAGTTTCTTTATGAGCTTTTGACACCAAGGAGAGGCAAAGACTGGGGCGCACGTATGGTAGGTATTGACCCCGCACCTTCTTGAAGAGTTAGTTGTTGCGTATGAGGGTATCTTCAGACAATTTGGACAAGGCAAGTCAAACCTCTTCTGTCTCACTTTCCCAGGAAGAAGGGTAGCCAATTAGCTCGTACAGGCGGTCTGCCTCAGCCAGATGTAGGGCAAGGATGGGCATTCAGGATAGCCTGTCAGCGTTCTGATGTTAAATCCCGGGACAATGGAGCACAGTGAAGTCATAACCTTGCAGGCAGAGAGCCCATCTGGATAAGCGTCCTTCGGCTCTTTAAGTTGTTTTAACCATTTAAGCAAAGCGTGGTCAGTGACAACAGTAAAATGGGTACCATATACATAGTGGCAGAATTGTTTGACTGCATGCAGTACAGCAAGGCACTCCTTCTCTGTAACACTATAATTCTTTTCATACTTATTCAGCACATGGGAAGTATAGGCTACAGGGTGGTCCACACCTTCATTGTTAAGCTGAGCCAAGATAGCCCCAATAGCAAGGTCACTAGCATCAGTGTACAAGATGAATTCCTTATCTTAATCAGGGTACACTAAAATGGGTGCTTCTTTGAGTTTCTGCCTTAGAGTCTCAAAGGCTTGCTGTTGACTGGCAGTCCATTTGAAAGGAACATTATGCAATAGTTAGACCAGGGGTTCACTAGTATCAGCAAAATCAGGGATGAATTGTCAATAGTAACCCATCATGCCCAGAAAGACTTGTACTTCTCGGAGGTTGGTGGGTGGAAGCATTTTGTCAATGGCTTCAACCTTCTTGATCATTGGACAAATTCAGGTTTGGGTTACTTCATGGCCCAGGAATTCAAGGCACTCTTTGAAGAAAGCACACTTAGAGGGCTTTAAATTGAGGCCAGCTTCTTGAATCTTTATGAACACCTCTTTAAGATGGGCTAGGTGATCTGTGAAAGTTGTGCTGAAGACTGTTATATCATCTAGGTAGACTAGGACACACAACAACTTCAAGTCACACAGGATGGAGTCCATGGCCCTCTGGAAAGTTGCTGGAGCATTACAGAGCCCTTGCGGCATACAAGTAGGCTCAAACAATCCTTCTGATGTGATGAGTGCAGCCTTCTGACGGTCTTCAGGAGAGAGGTCAACTTGCCAATAGCCAGACGCCAAATCCATGGCAGAGAAAAACTTAGAACCTCCAAGGCGTCAAAGGGTGTCATCAATGCATAGTAAGGGATAGGAATCTTTCTTGGTTAGAGAATTCAACCTCCAATAGTCCATCACAATCTGGTGTCCATCATCCTTTTTTTAAGATGAGCAGGGGGAAGCCCAGGGACTCTGAGAGGTAGCTAGCAGCCCAGCGTCTAGCAGTTGTTTGAGCTCCTTAGAAACCTGCACATCTTCCACTTGGCTGCGGCAGTATGGCTTGGCACAAAAGAGAGAAGCATCTCCTGTGTCAATCTGATGTATCACACCTTTGGCTAGCCCATAATCAGTACTATCTTTAGCAAAGATGTCTGAGAACTGGTCTAGTAAATCAAGCACCTCTTTCTGTTGTACCAGGGACAACTGAGGGAAGTCTTGGGCAGTGAACAGAGATAGGACTTGAGGCTTGTCTTTGGGTAGGTTAAAGTCTTGAAACGTTCCAAAGGGGTGAAGCGACAAGACGTCAGGAGCATTTAACAACTTTCTGTAACCAACAACCTGTCTTCTGGATACAGTCATAGGAAGCGCAGTAAGGTTGGCAACTAGTAATTGAACGGGATCCTTGTGGGAAACGTCCAGAATTCCAGGACAAAGGTAAGGATCATCACGCCCCAGCAAAGGAGGGGAGTACAGCTTTAAGAAAGTCTGTTCAGGTAGTTCATATGATATCTGGGAGTCTATGATAGCCTGAGAGCCTGGGGGGATGGTGATAGCAGACGTGGCCATGAGAGGGATTCCCTCAGTTGCAGGACAAGCCATGGGAGGACACTTCATGTTGGTGGAATGGGTTTGGTATTTTAGGGTGAAAACTCCAGTGGGGTACTCCAGGGTACATGTCTTCAAACGTTTACCAGGAACTTTGATGGGTTCCTCAAAGATCAGAGGGACTTTGTACCCTAGGATAAAAAGATAACCATCCTTTAGGTTGATGATCCCATTATATTCCTGAAGGAACTGAGTACCAACCAAAAGGTCATAGCTCTCATTTTCTAGAACAACAGCTGGCGCAGCCAACAGGAGTTTACCAAATCACATTGATAAGGCAGAGTACACACCAATGGCACAAGTCATGAAGAGACCAGCGGTGCCATAGAATTAATGGTAGATGAGATCAGGGGCCAGCTTAAGTTTCTTCATCAGTTTAGAAGAAACAACATTGACAGGAGAACTGGTGTCCAGGACGGCTTTAATCTTGACCTTTTGGATAGATATCTCTACTCGGTTGTTGGTGCGTCCAAAGGGTGGCAGAACAGCCAAGATATCCTGGGCCTCAGATAGTTCCTTGTCCCATTTCTCAATAATGCATTGTAGTCCTGGAAACTCCTTATATACAGTTTGGAGAGGGAGTGAGACAGATACATTCTTGAAAACGGCATCTGCAACTTTGGCGGCTTCCTCTGATGATTCCACTAATACAGGGGAACGTTTTGCCTGAGTAAGATAGGGGCAGGAGACAACTGCTTTGGCCTCAGACGAGGGCTTGGTGGTAGTTGTAGTCTTCCCAGATTGTAGCTTATAGGGAACTGCAATAGTCTCAGGGACAGCAAGAACAGAATACCTGTATGCATCAGGGTCTTCAACATCAGATTCATCCACATCAGAATTGTCAGAAATGTCATGGAACAGGAGGAGGATAGGAGGTGCTTCATCACCAGCAGGCTCAGAGTCAGTAGCAAGCGGGGGTGTAGGAGGAGACTGGGAAGAATTGTCAACCAAGAGCGTCTCCGCCTCTAGGTTGACTGTTCTTTTCCTGACTGATCCTTGGGGTCAGCTCCTTCAACCCGTGGATTGGTGCAGACGCAAGAGTGGTGGCCTATCTGACCACAGTTGTGGCAACCCTGACGTCAAGGCAGACTTTGGGAGTTCATAGTGAGGATACAAGGGCCGCAAGAAGAGGAGCCAGAGTTGGAAGCGGCACAATTTTCCCAAACAACTGCCCCAGAATGGATAAGATGCATATCTTGGAGCAGTGTTTTTATAATTTTCATTGAGGACAGCATAGCCTTGTGGGCCTTGAAATGGAGGCATAGGAGTTGATTCACCTTGAGGGCCTGGGCGCAGGCCATATATGCTTCATGCACTGTCAATTGTCTGCTTGTTATTAACTGTTGTCCCTCCATGTAAAATCTGTCAGCAAATTCAGCTAATGTCTCTTTGGGCTTGAAGGATATGTGCATGAAAGCATCCTTTTTCACCTCCAGGCTAAGATCACCACCAAACTTGTCAATCAAGAGTTGTTTCATATCCTCCCAGGTCTCAATAGAGGGCAGCTCTGGTACAACTACCTCTTGACAGGTTGGGTGTAGGCAAGTCAGAATATGTTCTTTCTTAACCTCATCTGATGCTTGCCTCATAGCAGTCTCGTAAATAGTTAAGAAAGCTGCAATAGTTGAGGTTTTAGGATCAAACACTTGCTTAAAAGTAGGCTTGAAATGCGCCTCAGGAGTTGGACCACCATTGTTGCTATTGAGTACATTTATGCGCAGGGAGAACTCAGCTTCAGATTTGGAGGGGGGTTGTCTAGTCCACATTTGTCAAACACTTTCTTCAAGAGTCGTCAGAGTCTTGGTAGTTCTGGCACCCGTAGTGTTGGCTAGAGCAGTCTGTCATTCAGTAACATCTAGGCGTTGTCCTTGGGTAGTGACAACTGTGGAGAGCTCAGCCAGTTGCAAAGTAAGGGATGGCCTCACTGATAGGCAAGGGGCAAATATGTCATTTACCAAATCAATCAGCTCATTCATCTCCTGTACGTCTCTTCCCAACTCAGTCTGGTCTCGTTTCAAATGGTCCACCTCATTAGCTAGGGCAATTTACTCCCTAGCACAGTAGGTTTGAGGAGCCCCCTCCAAGCCAGGACAACATCCATCTTCCTTGTTAACCCCGCGTGGACTAGCAGCAACTGTCACTACCTCATGTAAAGCAGCAACTTCTTGCTGTAGTTCAGCAACCTGAGCAGTCAGTGCAAGAACCTGGGGATCAGGTTGAGGCATTTCAGTAGGACGTCCTTGGCTACAGGTGGAAGCACGTAATTCCCGGATTGCTTCCCAGATTCTCTGCTCTCTGTCCACCAGATCATCAGCAGGAGGAGAAGGCAGAGCATCAGGTTTGGGAGAGGACAGCTCATTCACCTGACTCTGAAGTTTGGCAATAGCGGCGGCAGTGGTAGCTCTTTCTTGATCAAACTCTGCACCAAGCTCATTTAGACCTTGGGCGGCAAGGTCAGCTACCTGTTGCAATTGCTCAAAGGAATAGACACTGAATGCATTGAGCTGTTGCACTAGGCGCTCAAAATCAGAGAGATAAGTGTTTAGGGTGGAGTCTACTTGAGTGCGCCAGGGTTGTTCTAACTGGTGAATCTCATGTAGTTGCTCCCTAATGTACTCAGGGATAGACTGGCGTATTTGCTCAATGGAATTGACCAAACTTGTTTGAGAGGTGACCAAATCACGCTGATTGTCAGATATCAGGGAGAAAAGGGAATAAAGCCATTGTTGGTAGGCGGCAAACTGGTCCCAATGATGGGTAACAGCTGCTTGTAGAGACGAGATTTCTTGAATGTGGAGTCCCAACACCATTTGGTGATGGGCCAAGGCGGGCTGTACAAAGGATGGCAGCAGATGATCAGCGGAGCCAGCCACTGGGAGGAGGTGTTGTGGAAACTGAGGGGCCACAATTAACTCATAGTATTTGGCACAGCTAAACTGTAGCTGAAGGCAAGAGATGGCCCCATCCCAAGCTATCCCAAGGGCTACCGCCATGACTTGTTCCAAGTCAGGGGTACCCATAGGGTAAGCAACTAGGCAGGGACCATTCCCAAGGTTCAGTACAGTAGGGACAATAGGCGGGTCAGCAATGTCTTCCTCAATAAGAGGGTTGGTAATTTCAGGTGAGGTTGACTCCCAAATAGGCGGAGGCAAGGGACCTGCAAACGTAGATGCAAAAGGGATAACCAAGGGGCTTACAGCCCCTGTAGTGAGCACCATTTTTGTTGTGTTCTGAGGCGCGGCACAGACACACAATGGGGAATCCTAACCTTAGGATTGGATTTGTACTAAGTCTTGGTTAGATGACAGGGAAGGCAATAGCGTTTACCTTGCAGCCCTGGATGAATAACCTCTACTAGGCGTGGCTAGAGAGAGGCGCGGAAGTACAGAAGACACAAAGACAAAAATGTGAATAGAACTTAATTTTATTGGTGAATGTGAAATGGAATATATAGTGGTTAGGAATACCACAAAACACTACCAGGACAGTAGGATCACTTGCCACAAGCATGAGTGGGGCAAGTGAGTTGCTCAGAGTCAGGAAATTGAACAATCATATTTCCTGAAGCAGAAGCCAGTTCATTTTGAGAGTCAAAAGCAAAAGCAAGAGATTTGTCCTCAAAATGGCCCAACAAAGGCAAAATTGAAACATGGTGAATGCCGTTATTCACAACAACCACAAAGGATCAAACTGCAACTGAGGTTTTCAACAATGCGCTCCTCAATTTAAATGATACCCAACTAGCAACTGTTGGTGGCGCCTCAAAACTACAGAGATATTTTACTGATCAAAGATATGCTCTGAGCACTGAAGGCGTCATTACAAGCTCTATTAATCAATTGATCATTACTGAGGAGCAAAAACTATCTTGCCATGAAGAGAGATTCCTCCTCCATGACAATGGTCAACATGCCCCAGAGCGTATCATCTGCTTTGCAACAAGCCAGGATCTGCGCAACCTCCTCAAGTGCAAGACCTGACTTGCAGATGGCACTTTCTCCACCTGCCCAAAGCTCTTTAGCCAGCTTTGGAATATCCATGGGCAGGTTGGAAATTTGGTTCTTCCCCTTGTCTTCTTTTTCCTCCCAAATAAGAAGCAGGAAACCTATGTCTGGACACTCACAATTTTAAAGGCCAAACTGGATGGAATCCTCCCAACAATTGAAGAGGAGCCCAAGGAGACTAGAGGGCATAAGAAAAATCCATCTCCCAAGAAGAAGAGCTCCCACCCCAACCAAGAAAAATCCTGAAATTCTTCCCTACCACAAATATCTGGTAGTGGCTTTCAAACAGGCTCAGGCAAATGCCTTTATTTGTGTCTTTAAGAGCTCCCCTCAGGGATGCTACTTCCACTTCAGGCAATTACTCTGCCGCCGCCTACAAAAGTGCTCTGACCTCCATGAGCTGGTCTACACTGAAGGCATCAAAGAAGCAAAGTACATTTTTAATTGCTTTGCTGCTCTTGCCCTTGTGCAAAAGGAGGAGACAGATGCCTTCTACAACACTCTCCTCTGCCATCCTTACATTATTGCCAACCAGGCAGCCTTTGCATCCTTTATTGAGTATTTTGAGACTCAATGGGTTGGCATCTTTCAAGGAGCACACCACATTAGAAAAGGCGGTGACTCAATCACCTGGAGCTTCTATAAGCAGGTCAAAGACGGGTTGATCAAGACCACCTCTTCCCTTGAAGGGTGGCATAGCCAGTTTTCTACAAGGGTTAGGGTTCATAAGCCCAAATTCAATAAGATCATGGTCCACCTCAAAACCCAGCAGGCCATCTCTGCCTGCCTCTTCAATACTGGCATGAAGAACAAGGGTGATCCCCCCAAAATGACCAAAGCAGTGAAAAAGTACACTGAAATCAGCAAGGTGATCCTTGCCTATTATCCCAAGGATAGCAAGCTTGAGCATCTCCAAGCTATCTCAGTTGCTCTTTCTACCAATGTTTGAGCCTATTTACAATAAAAAATCCTTTATTTGCAAACTTATTTTCTTTAATTTTATCATTATTTTAGTTTTATTTAGTATTTGGTACAATTGTATGCTTATTTCAAAGTATAGTTTGTAGTTAAAATATATGAAAATAGTTGTTTTAGGGATTATTTTAACTTTTGGGCTTTACGCAACTATGTTGCTACTAATCAACCTTATTTTTTTATTGCAAATTTAGAATTCTGAGGTTTTTTAAGCCTAGAAATGTTTTTGAATTTTTATTTTTGGGATTTTTTTGGGTAATTTTTGGAGTTCAATAAATCTAAAATTTTAAAACCATTTTTTCTTAGTTGAAATGCTGTAAATCAAAATGGTGTTTTTACTAGTAAATTGAGATAACAGAAATTTGAGATGGCGTATTTTGAGATGCCGTTTTCAAAATAACATGCCCTACCTTTACATTATTTTGACGGGTATGGTAGACACTGTGGTGCTCAATTCAGGACCCTGGTCTTTGCTTGGGCAATCTGTTTCCTATATTATCAAGTTAGCACTCATCCTATAGTGGGCATTACCCTCTGGCCTGGCTGTATTCCAACCTGAGCCAACCAATGCCTCTACCTATGACTGGCTTTCTGACATGAAAGACAGAGATAATTGTGAAGTTGAGGAATTGAGAAATAGGGAGGAGAAGAGTGTCAAAATTTTGGCTTGTTGGCAAGATGACAATAAGGTGTTGTCTCACAAAATAAGCCTCCCTGGAGGCAAAGCTCCTTGGAGCTTTGTCAAAGGAAGGTAACGGTAATAAGAGTCAAGGGCAAGATAACAGCAAGTTTGACTGGTTGGACCTGGATCCATCACAGTGTTGTAACTGTGCTGTTTTAGCAGAGTTACAAGAGGAAGATATTTAGAAACTAGATAATAATCTTTATTAGGAGATAATGATTATATAGTTAGTTGAGTCATGGATAACAGGAACATGATTGTGTTGATCACATGGTGGGATGGAAGAGGGGGTGGCTTGATCCTGATAATGAGTCAAGCGCCAAATCAAGGTATCCATCATGAAGGATCATCATCTGTTCATGTTGATGGATTTGGTAATTTGAGTTGACTTCCTAGTCTGTCTTTGGGTGACCGGATAATTGGATTGCAGGTCACAAACCCGCTTAGTTGGAACCTTGCTGGCAGGTTGAGCCTGCGGTTTTGACAGCAAGTTTGACTGGTTGGACCTGGATCCATCACAACAACGTACTTGTTCACTCACCTGTGCTAGTCTCAGAAGAGGCTGATTTCATCAAAATTTTAGGCAGCAAAATAGACGCAGCTCTTCATAGTTCCTCTAGTAAAGTCTCATACAAACCAAGTACATAATCAAATACTCTGTAGCACAAGACTCCAGCATGCCTAATTCTTCACAACTCTCCACTATTGCCAAGAAAAGGAACCATATTAGCAATAGCAAAACACCTACACCCGTGTCCAAAAATAGATTTAATGAACTTGGGCCAAGCTTGACCAATCTTCTACAAGAGTTGAACAAGGATGAAGTGGACCATTCTTCTGGAGTAATACAAGAGGATAGTCAAGGCTCCTATATCAAAATGGTTGCTATCCTTTGTTGGGAAAAGAAACCTACTCTGCATTTCTGTGGGCCAGTGGTTATATGGTTGACACTTATGTTAGCTCTGGAGAGCTCTTACATGATCTCCACAAAAAGACTCAAAGTAGAGAATAACATTCACTGGCATTTACCTAGGGTAAAACTCATAAGATATGCCCAGTTGTGCCTTCAAGACTTCTCTTTTTGATGGGATATGCTTAACAGACAATCAGATCTCTTGTGCCCTTGAACTTCTTGAGCTAGTTTTTACAGCGTGGTCTAATCCTAGGTCTGCTGTTGACCCTGTGCTCTTGTGGCATGGTTTGAATAGTCACAAATATTGCTTGCTGCAAGCTATGAGTACTACCCTGGACCTTCTCAGTTATAGTCAAGCAGGAAGCTGCCAGTACATGATGTTAGTTGGAAACTTGGTGCTTAGTGGCACCAAGGTCATTTATCATCAGAGACTGCACCATATGCCTGAGTATATTGAGTGACTACTTGGAGTCATGTACTCTGTAGGAGGTAAGACACCAGAGGAATATGCTCAGAGAGAGAGTCTTCTCTGGAAATGCATCTTGCTTGGACTTGCGTTCCCTTATTCTATTGAGTCAGGAAATGCACTGACACATCTTGTGTTACAAAATGCCTTGGGAAAACTCTACTGTTCTCTAAAATCCTAATGCTTGTTTGATGACTCTTCTAATTGCTCTAGACAATGAGTTATGGCTTCTATAGTTTGGCCGCCAGCCGAACTCCCTAACCAGTGTGAAATGACAAAAATATGCGACCAATGCACAAGAATAGTTGCAAATCTTAATTTGAGCATAACTCAGCAACCACTGGACAGATTTGGACGTCCAAACACGCATTTTAAAGCCAAACACCAGGAAAATCTATCTGTGCTAATTATAGACAAAATACGGATGCAAATCCCGATTTGCAGGATTTTTCAAAGAAACATGAGTGTGCTGTTCAGAAGATGCCCAAAAACCCCAGTCTGATGCCACCAGCAGAGTCCCTAAGACTGTCTAGCAGATTTAAAAAGATTCTAAAGAATCTAATGGAATGGTATGTAAAGGTGTTGCTCACAATGATCCCCTTGTGATAATTCTAAGTTTAGCCAAATAAAATAAAGTTGAATAAGTTGATTTGGAAAAGTTTATATTAAATCTGTGTAAGTTGTTTCCTATGGAAACCTGTCAAGACCTACTTGGCCCTGACAAACACAGTCTGGCCTACGTGTACCTGAAGTAGCTACTCTACTTGGCCTTATAGCAGCAGAATACTGCTACATTACAATTGTACTTCTTGGGTCAGATCTTTAATTGTACAGTTGGCTATTGCAATTTGTCTTCAAGTTTCTTGATGCACAACACTTGCTTATCAAGCAGCACATCATTCTTTTCCTGCATAGCCCAATGGCTATTCCTTAATCTTTCCAGGTTATCACCATTTTCTTCTGTGCAGTTGTAATTGTGCTCAATCAGGGTTGAAAGCTTTGAGAATTCCATATAAAAATGACTACAATAAGCAAGGGATTGGCAAAGGCCCTTGTCAATCTTGCTGACATGTGCAGATAGCTCCTCCATGACCCTTTGGACTATGACAGTGGCTTCCTTGTTGGGTTTAGCAGAAGGCCCATCCTCAATCATTCTTACTGAGCAACAGAGCAACTCCACTTTACTGCATAGGAAGCAGAAAGTGGCTTCTTGTCAGGGATCCAGTCTTGGGCGGCTGGCCCGTCATTTTCAGGGGTAACTCAGGACAGGTTTTTTGAGGGCAATGCCCACCACAAGAGGGGAGCTAACTTTAAAAGGTAGGAGGCAGACTTCCCCACCCAAGACCACAGGCCTGCGGCCAGGATTATAGTGTCAATCACCCCTGTGAGGGTGATGTACACAATCCCAAACAGTTTGCCAGAATGGTTGGTTGGGAGGCCAGGCAAAGAGTTGGGCATAGGTTTTGGGGTCATGGGCAGTTCCATGGACAGGTTGTAAGCAGGGAGATAGTTGAATTTCCCTCTGAACAACTTGGGTGTTGAAAATATCCACGGGCCTTGTTGGTTGTATCTAACTGCAGATTGTATGCAGGCCAGGGGATCAAGTTTGAGTATCTTTTTCTGGGGTGTATTCCTTGTATTCAGACTTCAGATGGTAGTCAGTAAAGTGGATGGGTCCAAAGGGTACACCAGGAGGACAGAAAACAGCGGGTGGTGGGGCAGGCGGGCCAGGAGATCTCAAACTGAATTGGTAGAAAGCAAATACAAAATAAGGCAATAGCTTTGTGAGCCAAAATAACATAACCTTTATTCAAAAATGGCAATAAGTTTGGAGTGCGGGGTCCTTTGGTCTATATAGTACCCCATCTCCAAACTTAACATTTTCTATGGGGGGCTCATCAAGGCATTGGGAAAGGCAGGCCCGGGGGAACTGGGTGCTTGGGTCCAAAGGCGGCAAAATGGCACTCAGCCCAGGAGTTCTTTCATTGGTCAAGAATCTTGATTTGGCTACCTGACTATCTTGCTTTAGTGTCAAGATCATGGGAACAGGCTGCAAGTCTGTGCCTCTTTCCTGGGTTGGCTCTTGATTGGTTGCTGGTGTAGATTTAAAGTTTATGAAGCTAATAGTTGCCAAATCAGTACCTCCTTTAGGCGTTGTGATTAATCCTCCATTTGGTGTGATGATTTCTTTGGTTTGGTTTGGTTTTTTTTACCGCATGGGTCAACCTTCTCAAATTCAGCTTGTGGGGACTCAATCCCAGAAAAACGTGGGCAGGCGGTCCCACGGTCCACAAGCCTGGCGGCCTGAAGGAATCCAAGGTTGGGGTTTGATTCCTGCTCCCGGGCCTGGGTTTCCAGAAAGGAAGAATTGTCAATCCTGAAACTTCTGCTCCTTTGACGTGGTGTGTGATTATGCCAAGCCAATTATTGTCCAGTCCTTTATGTTCAAGCATGGTTCCAACCATTGTGATCACATATTTAGTCAGCCGTTCTTCTAACCGTGCTGACCAGTTTGCTGTGAAATTCTGCTGTCCAGCCAAACTATGTAATTGATGGCTAATGTTGGACATGGGGCTTACAAGCTCATTGTACAGTTGTCTGAGGAATGCTTGCTGATTGTTTATCAATGTCAAAACTGCAGGCTTGACCCGCCAGCAAGGTTCCAACCAAGCGGGTTTGTGATCTGCAATCCAATTACCCGGTCACCCAAAGCCAGACTAGGAAGTCAAGTCAAATTACCAAATCTATCAACATGAACAGATGATGATCCTTCACGGTGGATACCTTGATTTGGCGCTTGACTCATTATCAAGATCAAGCCACCCCCTCTTCCATCCAGCCGTGTGATCACCAATCATGTTCCTGCTATCCATTGATTAACAATAGCTATATAATCACTATCTCACAATAAAGATTGTTATCTATCTTCTAAATATTTTTTCCCCGTGTAGCTCTGCTAAAACAGCACAGTTACGGCATTGGTAGCACAGGTAGGTTTTCCATCCTACCTTATCTTGAAAAATTCCGCCTGTTGCCCGCACACGCCGCAGCCAACAAATCCTCAACAGAATTATGTCTGGCCTCCTGCCCAACTGGACTCCGTATACTCCTGGTACCAAGATACCTGATGGTTTTGTTCTCTACCAAAACATGGTGATCCCGCTACCCACCTTCAACACCCTGTCTGCCCAAGGGTTCTTTCAGACACTTTCCTTGATGCCACAACCAGCTGACAAAACCACCATGTCTGCCTATTTTGCACAAAGACTTTGCAGCTCTGCCTTGGAGCCCTTTGTAGGGGCCAACAACAACAATGCTGCCGCATGGATCCAGTCCGCCCAAAGCAAGCTGGATCAGATAGAATGCCCACAGCAATTTTGGATTATAGAGATTTCCATTTGCCTGACCCATGAAGCTGGCACCTGGTGTGACAAGTGGCACAAAGAGCACACTGACATGAACTGGTACACCTTCAAACAGGACTTCTTGGCAAGATTTATGCTTAAGGAAACAGCGCTCATGATCATACACCAAGTAAAGAACCTGACTCAGACAGGCACTGTGAAGGAACTCACCCGCGCCTACAAGGAACTCCGTCTCTGTGCCCCTTCCAAAATGGCCTTTGACACTCCAGCAACACACCTCATGTATTACGACGCTCTCAAGTTGCACATGACAAGACATGTGAACCTGGACCAGGTTACCAACCTGAAAAGCCTGCACCGTGAAGCGGAAAAAGCAGAACAAACATCCAACACTCTACAAAAGGCACAGACTGGGAAACAAGAAAGGCCCAAGGACTCCCATCCAAGCAGGAGCTCCTCTCAACCACCTCCTGGAGGCAACAGCAACAACAACAACCACAAACCCATGGGCTCAAATGGGAATGGAAATGGAAATAACGGCCAGTCAAATTATACCCATTTCTGTGTCACCGCTACCCAAGGCAACCAAGATGAGGAAAAAGCCCAGGGGGAGCACTAAGCAAGCCAAGCTCTCCCCACGCAACTCCTGACTTGCCCAACAATAAATACCAACCCAAGGACGTGGACCAATGCCCAATGATCCAAGCGCCCTCAGAAGACCCAGTACTATACACCATTGCCAGACATCCCAATAAATTGATGTTTTACCCTTTCTGCTTTTGCAGTTACACAGGCTCACCACTCCTGGACTTGGGCGCAGATTGAACTTTAGTCAACAGCAGCTTTGTGGATAAATTCAAGCTGACCACTAATCCTTTGCAGATTAAAAACGTGGTCCTGGCTGATGAACACCACATTGCCGTGAAAAAGTAAACTGCCCCCTTCTCTGTCATGCTTGAGAGCCTCCACTCCACCATCCAAGGTCCCGTCATTGACTTCCCTAAGTTTGACATTGTACTGGGACTAGATTGGCTACAGAAAAACAATCCCCACGTGGACTGGGCAACCTCTGTGTTGACCATCAAGCGTGAAGGCGTCAACCACCAGATTTACCCCAACTCAGTGGACCAACTCCTACAAGACAACGTCTTTGTACGCATCACAGAGACTTTGGACAAGAAGGAAAACCTGAAAGCAATTGACTGGGACTCCTGTCAGTATGAAATCATACACTTTAAGGACCACCAGGACACCTCCACGCCGCAAGATTGTGACAGTGTGCCCTGTCACCCAGAAATCTTTAAGGAGGCGTTACCTGGGCTACCCCCTGAGAAACACATCCAACACTCTATCCAACTCAAGGGGGCTGTACCCAAGACACGCCCCATTTACAGGCTGACCCCAAACAAGGACAACACCCTGCGCGCCTATCTCAAGGAGGCACTGGAAAAAGGACTTATCCACCCCTCACAGTCTCCCTTTGGGGCCGCCATATTCTTTGTGGCTAAAAAGGATGGTACCTTACGCCTGGTCACAGACTACCGCGCCTTGAACAAAGTCACCATTAAGAATTGTTACCCATTACCACTAATCAATGATCTCTTTGATGCCTTGGGAGGAGCCTCTGTCTTCTCCAAGATTGATCTAACTGCAGACTACAGTCAGATTTGTATCAAGGAGGAAGACATTCCCAAAACAGCCTTCCACATCAAGTACGGTTCCTACAAATGCGTGGTACTTAACTTTGGCATGACCAATGCCCTGCCAACCTTTGTAACCTTCATGAACAAAGTGTTTGCGCCACACATAGGCAATCATGTCCTAGTGTACCTGGACAATATTATTGTCTACAGCCCCTCAGTGGAACAGCACCACAAAGACCTGGAGGAAGTCTTTGCAACCCTGGCACAGCACAAACTGTTGGCCAAGCCCTCCTAATGCCAGTTCCTCTGAGAGCAACTACCTTTCTTGGGACACATAGTCTCAAAAGACGGCATCAAAACCAACAGTCAGAAGATACAAGCCATCTGCAAGATGCCACCTCCCAAGGATAAATCAGAACTCCGCACCTTCTTGGGAATGGTGGCCTATGTATGACACTTCATACCCAACTGTAGCGTCTTGACTGCCTCCTTGTCTGCCATAACAGGCGCCAAGTCCAAGTTTGTATGGACCCCCCAACGCAACCTCTGTTTTAGAAATCTCAAGGAAAAACTCACAACAGCTCCCATCTTACAATACCCCAAACAAGATGGAGAGTACCAGATGGAAACCAACACTTCAGATGCATCCATTGGGGGATTACTATGAATTAAGAATAGTGATGGTGATTTCCTGCCCGTAGCCTACAAGTCACACAAACTGAAGGATGGCAAGTGTCAATACCCAATCCACAACAAAGAACTGTTGGCCATTGTACACTGCCTAGTCAAATGGCGCTGTTACCTGGAACAACAGGAAGAATTCACAGCACTAACCAATCATAAGTCGCTCATCTACTTCAAGACACAAGCAAACCTTTCACGCCGCCAAGCACAGTGGATGGAAATCTTAGAAAGGTTTAACATGCTCATCCAGTATAAGCCCGGGGCCAAGCTTGCCATGGCAGACGCCCTGTCCCATCTGTATGTCCGCGGTTCAAGGGGAAAGAATGGGCTTGACCCAGACTGGCCTCTCCTAGTGCTCTGTATAAAAGACAAATGGTTCCCTGAAGGAACAACCAATATCACCAAAGAAACAGTCATCAAGAATGAACACCTCTTTGCTGACGTATACGGGACTCTTCACAGAAAAATGTTGGATGGCACAACCATTCCCTACATCCCCACACATCAACAAGTCAATACCATTCTTTACTACCACAGGGATCTCAGACATACTAAGAGCCAAAACCTATATGAGTTCCTAAAACATAAAGCCTGGTGGCCAAACTTATACCGTGATGTCCAGGAAGTGTTAGAACAGTGCAAGGTCTGCAAAAAGTTTACCAAAAACAAAACCCCGCCTAAGTCTGTACTCCCCATTCAAACCCAACTACTGTTCAAAGTATGGGCTCTTGACATTGTGGGCCCCATGCCAGGAAAGCACAACAGCAAAAAATACATCATAACAGCCATTGATTTTGCAATAAGGTAGCCAGTAGCCCAAGAGGTGAAAACACACACTGGTAACAACGTCCAACAATTCATTGGCAAGGAAATAATCAGCAGGTTTGGAAAGCCAGAACTCCTGATAACCAATGGAGGCAAAGAATTGACCTCCAAAGACACCAATGCGTACCTCACCAAGAATGGGGTCAAACACACCGTCACAATACCATACCATCCACAGGTCAATGGACGCGTAGAGCAGCTTAATGGTAGCCTTGTGCAAGCCCTAGCCAAACTCACCACCGGGAGACCTGAAGACTGGTATAAGCAGCTACCAACTGCATTACTTGTGTGCCAAACCCAAGTGAACAGATCCACCGGAAAAAGCCTGTTTGAACTGGTATATGGCACACAGCCAAATATCATTCAAGCATTGACAGGACCCAAACTGGAAATTCCAAGTCAAGTCCCCTCTTGCTCAGATCCTCAAGTAATAGAGGCCAACAGCAAACAAGCAGCCAAAGAAAAGGAACACTTACAAAAAACCTTCATTCCCATTTGCCAGAGACATGAAGTTGGGGACAGTCTGGGTCATGAATGTTGACAAAAGCAAACTACAACCCAAAAAAGTAGGGCCAGAAATCATTCTAAAGGTAAACAATAATAACACTTACCTTGTACAAGGGCTTGGGAAATGCAAGCAAGACAAGACCTTACACCACAATAGCCTACGGACCTCCAAAGCAAGACAGAAACAATGAGAAACCGCCCTGGCTACCACCAAACAACAACTGGTTCAATATGGCGTCTGGGCTTCTGAAAACCTCCCTGACAACCTGCCCCCAGAGGAGGCCAACCTTCAGCCGGAGGGTGTGTGTCAAAACTGCAGGCTCAACCCGCCAGCAAGGTTCCAACCAAACAGATTTGTGACCCACAATCTGATTAACCAGTCACCTGAAGCCAGACTAGGAAGTCAACTCAAATAACCAAATCTATCAACATAAACAGATGATGATCCTTCACGGTGGATACCTTGATTTGGCGCTTGACTCATTATCAGGAATAAGCCACCCCCTATTCCATCCAGCCGTGTGATTGCCAATCATGTTCCTACTATCCATTGATTAACAATAGCTATATAATCACTATCTTACAATAAAGATTATTATCTATCTTCTAAATATTTTTCCCTGTGTAACTCTGCTAAAACAGCACAGTTACGGCATCAAGTTTCCCTGATGTGAAATAAGAGAAAGTTGATAGCCTAAGTGGATTTGGTTGTGAAAAATGGCTGGATGTGCAAAGCTGTGGATATATTCTTTTGCTTGTTTGACTGTCTTCATCTGCAACCAAAGCTGGTTGGGAGTAATCCCTGTAAAGTTTCAGAACTTCTCCTTGGCTGTTGTACCATATGGTGGTATTACCGCCAGCTTCTCATGGACTTCCCCGTTTTGGTATGCACTGCAGTCCATACTGCCTATGGCCTGCTCCAGCTGCTGCAAAGTAGGTTTGGCATTCCTGTCCACTTCCAGTAGGATTGGGACGTTGTGGTGCAAGGGGGACTGATCCTTGATCTGGCAGGGGTGTTGTTTGTCAGTCATAAATTGACTAAACACAACAAATTTTTTAGGCAGACCATCCCTTGTTCCAGCAAGGCAATTAATCTCTGTGAAGAGTCTATTGGGGTGGTCCTGCAGGTGGCGGAGGAAAGCATGGATAATGTTATTGCTATCTCCTCCCGCGCAAAAGACAAGTCCCCAATAGGGCAGCAACTAGCGTCAGGCTGTTGTATGCTAAGGTGAGCACCAAATGTTGTAGTTTGGGTATGGTGAATGAGTAACTGTAATTAATTAACTTGATTACAACCTTAATTATTACTAAATATTAAGCCAAGATAGATCTCTAGTCTAATAAGTATAATAAGTATAAGTTATGTAAATTCAATCTTTTATTTATAAATCAAGAAGAGAGTTATATAGTATTTGAGGGATTAATAGGAACCACAGAGCGCCAGGATCCTCTGTTCTGAAGCCAGGTTTATCTATCACTTAGCCCATTATTAACCTAATGATTGGATGATCATTAGTTAATGTAACTTTGGAGTGCAACTTAGTTGATCAATTGGACTAGTTATCATCCAGTACAAGAGTACCATCATTCTATTGTTCACCAAGCTTAATGGATCAATAGTTGTTACAGTGAAGGCTAGTTTACATCCAATCACAACACAAAAATTCCCTATAACACCCAAGCATAAATAGATTAATATTAAAAGGTAATAGAGTAAGTTGGACATCTGAAACCATGTAAGGGTGATGATGATTGAACATATGGTCATGAACCAACAGAAGGTCTTTGCATGGACATTAAAATGCCTGAAGTTCCCAACAAAGTTTTTCAGAACATAGTACACAGTGGTGTACAGAGCCAGAGAGGTGGTAGACCTTGCAAGAGAGGGGAGCTAAACTAACTAAGCTTGGCTTACATTCTTGGGAAAGAGTCCACCAGGACACCAATCAGTGCAACACTGGAGTGGTCGCTTGAATAGGGGTCCATAAGGATGGACAGGAGACGTTTGGGGTAAGTAGGCATTCACTCTCATCAGTAGCATGCCTGAAGAAACCAAGACGTACAACCTGGAGCTGTCAACAGATGTCAGGATACCAATTTTCAATGGGAGCACTATTTAATGCAGGCAGAGGGACTGTCAAGCCAGAGGGTAATGCCCACCATAGAATGGAAGCCAACTTGATAATGTAGGATAAGAATCAACCAAGAAATGTCCAAGGGCCAGAATTTGGCATCATGGAGCCCACCAAGCCTGTAAGAGTAATATAGTCCACTCCAAACATCTGGGTTATGAAATCAGCAGTGATAGCAATTTATTGCGGGAAGTTGGGCTGCAGGATTGGAGGAGGGGTCATTGGAACCAGGTATGCAGGCAGATAATTGTACTTATTGTGTAATAGTCTGGACAGAACTGTGATCTTACAACAGTCACCTGATGCAGTTAGCCAAATAAATATGCCAAAAGATACAGTAGTTTTCAAACCTCTTTATATAAACGTATATTATTCAGTTTAGAACGCATGAACTCAGTCACAAAACGTACTTCAACTGGAACCAGTTGAATGTTAATTTACTCAATAATGCTTCCATTTATCTAGGGCCATGTTGTAAATTAGGTGCATATTAGAATGGTCAAGGCTATCAGTGGAATTAATCCTGGTAGTCAAGGCTAACTGATTTGCACCCAAATCCGTTGGATCTGACGGATTTGCAATTTCAATTGTATCTTGGATATTACAATGATTTGGCTGACCTGTTACATCCAGTTGGATCAAGTTTGGGAACTGAAAACAGCTTCTGTAATGGGCAGCTGCAAGCTGCAGCCACTCTGGGATAATGAGCATCCACTCTTCTCCGTTGGATTGTCTGGATCATCCCAAGATGGAAGGAATGTGGATGCAAGAGCCTGGTGGACATCAGAAGATCCTGTAATGTTTCTGACAATGATGCAGGTGTTAATAACACTTCTGCATCCATTGTGCAGCCAGTATAGTATATAAACTTCCCTTCTTTCTAAATAAAAATATACCTTTATACTTTTACACATTACCTACTTGCTTTTACACTCTACTTAGTTGTTACCTTAGATTAAAGGTAAAGACTTCAGAGTCTTTAAGACTTGTATTAATTTGTGTATAGGCCTGAAACTATACTCTCCAAAGCTAGCACTATAGACGTTAATCCCCAAGACGTCCAAGGCCAAATTCACAGCAGGCTGGAAAACAAAAATTAGTTGATCATAAAAAAATAAAACAAATAAAACAAATACAAAATTCCAAAAATGAGATAGCAAACACATTGAACTAAAAATAAAATGCACACAATCCAGTCACTTCCCAAAGCATTCTACATTAAATTTAATAATGAGTGTGTGGCAAATATGATACAAACAGAGAGCAAATGAGGTTCAGTCACAAAAGTGACAAACTCAAACATGAAACAACTTATTTTTTTTGAAAAAATTTATTATTTTTGGGACTCAAATTGGAAATAGTGGATTTCAGTAGTGAATCCCCCAAAATCTATTCAGGTAACTACAGCATTATTTTCAATGTATGTACATCTAAATTTGAACATTTATGTCTGAGAAAATGTCTCAAATAGGAGAACACATTTAAATAAAATTAGGTTTCTAGAAATTATTTGCTTTTCTGTTTTTAATAGAATTTTTATTGCTTTTTGTTAGTATGAGTTTTTCAAGTGAATATAACTTTGACGTTATTGAGGAGAAGTACCAGGAGCTAGTCCAAGCTCAGGCTGCCAAGCAAGAGAGCACAATGACTGTGTTTCCTATCTACAACCAGTTCAATGCAAGCCATGAGGAGGGTGAGTTGTATGTGCCACCAGGCCCATCCACAGGTGGCTTTTTTGATAGCCAATATGGTGCTTCCTAAGGCCAGGCCCTACCTGCGCCTGTACCACATTTTGGAGACTGGGAAGCTATACACCCTCCAATCAGATCCAATCATTTTCTGAGAGTTTGGGCCAATCAGAGCAAGCCCTTACTAATCTGGGTCCCCTTATTCCTGAAGTCTGCTTAAAACGTCAAATCATAACCAATGAGGTGATTGAGGAGATTGTTAGCCTCAATCAGAATGGGATTAGTTTTACCAAAATAGCCACTAAACTTCAATTTACTGAGGCAGTGATTAAGCATGAGTTCTGAGCCCTCTTTAAGAGAGGTGGTGCAAAGCAGGCCAAGAAGCCAAAGAAGCAGGTTGACTCTCAGGTCAAGCGGGTCCATCCCTTCATGCTTGACCTTCTGCAAAAGGACCCATGCCTCCATTTGACTGAGGTTGTTGCTTACTTGGACCCCAGGGTGTTGTGAATGCCGCCATTCACCATTTTTCAATTTTGCCTTTGATGGGTTATTTTGAGGAAATTTTTTTCTCTTTTGCTTTCACCTCTTAAAATGAGTCTATATCTGAACTGGGAAATACAATTATTTGTTTTCCTGACTCTGTGCAACTCACTCACCCCACTTATGCTTGTGGTGAGTGATCCTACTGTCCTGGTATTATTTTGTGGTATTGTAAACCACTATATATTACATTTATTATTCAACAATAAAAATTAAGTTCTATTCACATTTTTATCTTTGTGTCTTCAAGTACTTTGGCGCCTCTCTCTAGACACAACTAGTAGAGATTATTCATCCAGGGCCACAAGGTAATCACATAGCCTTCCCTGCCATCTAATCAAGACTTAGTACAAATCCAATCCTAAGATTAGGATTCCCTGTTGTGTGTCTGTGCCGCGTCTCAGAACACAACACAGGGTATATTCATTGCCAGCCGCACAGCGCAGCTCTGGATGCATGGACTTGTATTTGGTGTTCTGATTATGACCAATTGGCCGGCCAATGAGCTGTATAATGGATCTGATTTGTCCTATGACTGTGAAATTAGTGCCACCCTGTAAGGGATTCTATCTTTCACATAAAAAAGAAACCAGACTTGAGGACCTTAATTACAATCCAAAAACCAGAAACCTCATTTTTAAATGCAAATTTAGAAATCAAGAATGGAAACAAAACAATTAACTCAATCAACCCAAAAACACATTTGGAATTGATAAATTGATGTGTTTTATTCAATTTAAAATTCAAAAACAAAAACAAGCATAAAAACAATGACCAAAATATAAATTCTATTTCAAATTTGGTTTCTAAAGCTTCAAACAATGATAACAACAACAGGAACAACAATTCAGCATGTAAAATTGGCTCCAATCAATATACAATAGCCAATCAAAACTAAAAGTAAATGCAGAAATCATCAAAAACGGATATTGAGGGACCCAAGAGACCAATTAAATCAACAAACCAACCAAGCCAGAGAAATACATCACATCCAACCCCAGAAACCATCCATAACCATAGGAAAGTACAATACTGCAATGCAATATTCCAACCTGCCTCTTCTTGCATTGCAGGCTGCAGACTACTGCAGTTCTGCAAGACAATACTTCTCAAATCACTCTTGTAGGTCTACCTGGTAACCACAATGTTCCCTTCATCACTTGAGAGCAGTATTTAAACTGGCAAATTTCCCCTTTCAAATTGCTCCAACAATTTTCTTATTCCTATCAACCAATAAATCTATATCTCCAGCTTCTAAAAAACTTGATTAGTAGATTTAAATTTCCTTCTTCAAGAGCATGAGGTTTATCTTCCTTGTGTGGAATTTTTATGTGTTAATCAGCTATGGGCAAGCCAATGTAAACTTTGAGACTCCTGAACCAACTCCCACCAATAAATCAGAAGACTCCATTTGGTATTGTTTCATACCACGCTGCTGCCATGTACCATACATTGAAACTTCACAATTTCCTCCTATCATCCACCCAAGGCCCCCTGGTTGGTTTTGGGGTACACCAGTATCTATTACCTTCTAAATCATTTTACTCCCTTCCTGGGGAGATTCCGCTTATTTGGGCACCTTCTTCACATGTTAATGATAGGGATTCCAGTAGGGTCCACTCTAGTCAAATTTAACTTGGGTGCTCTCCTTCATTCTATTGGAGATAGATTGCCCAATGAGTGGATCCCTGACACACTCTCACCTGCTGCCTGTCCTCTATTTTGGACAATGCTGTATTTTTATCCTATTATAAATTATCATTGTAGTTCCATGATTATGGCACTTTGAGTGAAAAGAACACTCCTAAGGGCAAAAGGAAGGAAGCACAGGGGAAAGTGATTGGTGCATTCCTTTCAGTTTCCCCAAAAGGGACAGTATTTTACCGTACTACAACTAGTTACACCAATGGTTACTGGTACAGGAAATCCCTCTCCAACCTGCTTGCCACCTGGAGCACAGCAAATTCCAAATTTCAAATATTCCTGAGCCACCAAATGGGGTGCACTGAAGTGGCCTCCAAGAAAATACAAGCAGAAAGCCACAATGTTTGATTTTCCCTGCCAGCCAAGCCAATCTTCACCTGGGTGATGTGCTGTTCTTCAACATTGGAGACACCATCTGTGGGTGCAACCCCACAACCTTCAACCAGGTGCTTAGTGCAGCCAACAACCCCTCAGTGCTGTTTCCTTGTCAGAATATTGCTGACATGTTTTGTCATGCCCTGCCCCCAAAGGCAGGCTTTTTAGTTCATATTTAGTTGTTTTTGCACTACTTAAATCTTTCTTTATTTTAATATTGAAATTTTAAAGTAAGAAGTTAATAATTAAGTATTTTAAACTTGAGTTACTTTGCTTTACGCTGATTTGCGTTTGAATTGCCATTGTTGTTATTGTCTTTCTTTTTCCAGCCATTCTATTAGCTTATATATTCCTTTTTGTAGTTAGAGAATTTCTAATTTTATTTTACCCTTCAAAACTCCTGGTTATATTGTTGTTGCTTTCCCCAGTTTTCACGTTGCTGATTTGCAGTCCATACTGGCTTCTGTTTCCCCTACTCCTTCAGGTTCCTTGTGCAGATGTCTCCAGTTGCTCCTTTTTCTTGGCTGTTTCTCCTATGCCTAGCATTTTACAACTAAAAACACACACTTATATAATAAAGAGCTTGTTAAGAGTAGGCTTTAAGCCAAAATTCTAAGTGATTTTTTTATCTTTAATATTTATCAATTTTTAACTTCAGATATTAAATTTTAGGAATTTTTATTTTTATTAATTAATTCAAAGTTTTTTCTTTGTTGTAACTGTGCTGTTTTAGAAGAGTTACAAGGGGAAAAATATTTAGAGACTAGATGATATTATTTATTGAGAGATAAGTATTATATAGCTAATGTGAGTCATGGATAACAGGAACATGATAGTGTTGATCACATGGTGGGATGATGAAGGGGGTGGCTTAATCCTGGTAATATGTCATGCGCTAAAACAAGGTATCCACTGCAAGGATCATCATCTGTTCATGTTATTGTATTTGGAAATCTGAGTTTCCTTCCTAACTTGGCTTCAGGTAGCTGGATAATCAGAGTGCAAGTCACAAACCTGCTTACTTGGAACCTTGCTGGCATGTTGAGCCTGCTGTTTTGACACCCCCAACTAAAGGTTGGCCTCCTCTGAGGGCAGATTGTCAGGGAGATTGTTAGGAGCCCGGGCGCCATACTATACTAGCTGTTGTTTGGCGGCAAGTAGGGCAGTCTCACGTTGTTTTTGTCTTGCTTTGCAGAGCCTGAGGCAATCATGGTGAAGGACTTTGTCTTGTTTTTGTTTTCCAAGTCCTTGCACAAGGTAAGTGTTGTCTTTATTTACCTTTAGGATGATAGCAGGACCTACTTTTTCTGGCTGTAATTTACTTTTGTTGAAATTCATAATCCAAACTTTGTTGCCGGCCTTGTGTCTGTCTTGGATGGGGACAAAGGTCTTTTGTAGATGCGTTTCTTCTTTTTCTGATTGTTCACTGTTGGCCTGTATTACCTGGGGATCTGAGAGGGGTGGTGTCACGCTTTTTGCATTACATTGCCACAATTATTTGGGATTATAGGGCACAGGACATTTGCTTGAATACAGTCATATGTGGGGATATGAGTAGTATCATATCATTAGAGACAGGATTGAATGGAACCAGGATTATTGTCCAGCAATAGCTTCTGATTGTGCAGAAACACTTAAGGATTAGGATAAAGGTCAACCAGATTAAAGATATATCCAAGACAGTTCAAGATTAAAGCTCATTTTTATTGTGACTTATTCATTCATCTTATACCTTCTGCAAAGGTTAATCCCTGGGCTGCTAGCAATGTCTTCTAGGACATTCTAACAAGCCCCTAATTTGGGTAATTATTAATCTAGGTTTGGTGCTTATCACATGTCAACCAATAGAATATATTCATCTTCACCCGGCACAGGTGACCCTTGCTGGCATGGAATAATTTAGTGCTTCAGGATCACTTCCTACTTCTCTGGCATACTGCAAGCTTAATGCTTATTAATGTGAGCAATATGGAAATTTAAGACTATGGGGAATTGAACCCAGTGCCTTGGCGCCTGCAATATTTACCAGGCAGCACTTGACGTAAAAGTAGTTTGGCATTTTGGCGCCTAATCCAGTCTCTAGGCAGCTCTGCAGCGCCTGTGTTCTTTCCCAAGTGGCGCGACAGCAAATTATGTATTACTTGAGTGCTGCAGTAGCGCTTGTTATTGGCTAATTTAAGGTTCAGGTCAGCAGGCTAATGCTGATCTAATATGCATATGATTTATACTACAAATTTATGAAATTTGGTAGCTGCAGTTCCTATCCGCAAGTTCCATTATAATTGGCATCACTGTATTTTATATTACTAATTTATGGATTTGGTTGTAGCAATCCCAATACGTGGGCTCTGTCATGATTGGCATCATTGCTTGGTTGAAATTCCCAACAGGTAGAACCTTGTTTGGTATTTCCAGCTTAGGTTCTGATAGCGCTTGGATGAAATTGGATTGTGTTCCATAAACTATCTTGAAGGGGCTTTTCCAGGTGGATCTGTTCACACAGGTCAGGCATACAAGCAATGCAGTCAGTAGCTGCTTGTACCAATCCTCGGGTCTCCCAGCGGTGAGCTTGGCCAAGGCTTGCATGAGGCTGCCATTCACCTGCTCCACACGTCCATTGGCCTGCAGATAGTAGGGTGTTGTCACCGTGTGCTGGACCCCATTCTTGGTGAGGTATATGTTGGTATCTTCAGAGGTTAATTCTTTGGCTCTGTTGGTTATCAGGAGTTCTGGCTTTCCAAACTTACTGATGATTTCTTTTCCTATGAATTGTTGCACGCCATTGCCTGTATGTGTCTTTACTGCTTGTGCCCCTGGACATCATGTGATGAAGTCTATTGTGGTAATGATGTATTTCTTTTTGTTGTGCTTCCCTATAATAGGACCCACAATGTCTAGGGCCCACAACTTGAAAGGCAGTTGCGTGCGGATGAATAGAACTGATTTAGGAGGGGTAGCACTTTTTGAAAATTTCTCACATAATTTGCATTGGTCCAAGACTTCCTGAACGTATCAGTACATAGTTGGCCACCATGCTTTGTGTTTAAGGAATTTGTGGAGGTTGCGGCTTTTTGTGTGCCCTAGGTCTCTATGGTAACGTAGGATGATGTCAACTTTCTGATGTGTGGGATCATAAGGGATAGTGGTTCCGTTGGACGTTTTTTAATGTAAGGTTCCATATATATCTGCAAATAAGTACTCGTTCTTAATGACTGTTTCCTTTGTTATGTCCGTGGTACCAGGAAGGAAGCCCTTGTCCTTTGTCTGGAGCACCAGGAGAGGCCAGCTGGGTCAAGCCTGCTCTTGCCTCTTGTGGCTCTGAGGTACAGGCGCAAGAGAACATCTGCCATGGCAAGCTCTGGGCCAGGCTTATATTGTATGAGCATATTGAACCTCTTCAGAAGCTCCATCCAGAGGGCTTGACGGCAGGATAAATTTGCTTATGTTTTAAATTAGATAAGTGACTTGTGGTCTGTCAAGGCTGTGAACTCCTCCTGTTGTTCCAGATAACAACGCCATTTGACCAGGCAGTGCACAATTGTCAACAACTCTTTTTCATGTATGGGGTATTGGCACTTGCCGTCTGTCAACTTGCGTGATTTGTAGCCACAGGCAGGAAGTTGCTGTCATTATTTTTGATTTGTAGTACTTCCCCAATGGATGCGTCCAAAGCGTCTGTCTCCATTTGTTATTCTCCATCACGTTTAGGGTATTGTAGGATGGGTGCTATTTGAGTTTCTCTTTGAGACATCTGAAGCACAGGTCACGTTGGGGGTCCATAAAAACTTGGATTTGGCGCCAGTTATGGTGGCTGGGATGCAGTCAGGACGCTGCAGTTGGGTATGAATTGTTGCATGTAGGCAACCATTCCCAAGAATGTGTGGAGTTCTGACTTGTCCTTTGGCAGTGGTTTTTTGCAGATGGCCTGGATTTTCTGGCTGTCAGGTTTAATGTCATCTTTCAAAACTGTGTCCCAAGAAAAGCAGCTTGCAGAAGAACTGGCATTTGGAAGGCTTGGCTAACAGCTTGTGTTGCACTAGGGTAGCAAAGACTGCCTCCAAGTCCTTGTGGTGTTGTTCTACCAAGGGGCTGTAGACAATGATATCATCCAGGTATACCAAGGCATGCTTGCCAATGTGGGGGGAAAACACCTCTTTCATGAAGGTCACAAAGGTTGACAGGGCGCTTGTCATTCCAAAGTTGAGTAACACACACTTGTATGACCCATATTTAGTGAAGAAGGCTGTTTTGGGGATATCTTCCTCTTTAATACGGATCTGGTTGTAACCTGCGGTTAGGTCAATCTTGGAAAAGACTGTGGTGCCGCTCAAGGCATCAAAGAGGTCACCAATCAGTGACAGTGGGTAACAATTCTTAATGGTAACTTTGTTTAGGGCTCAATAATCCGTGACTAGGCGCAGGGTACCATCATTCTTTGCTACAAAGAATATGTCAGCATCAAAAGGAGACTATGAGGGAAAAATGAGCCCCTTCTCCAACGCTTCCTTAAGGTAAGCACATAGGGTGTTGTCTTTGTTTGGGGGTAAGGCAGTAGATGGGTTGTGCCTTGGGTACAGTTCCTTTGAGTTGGATGTAGTTTTGGATGTTTTTCTCTAGTGGCAACCTGGGTAGAGCCTCCTTAAAGATTTCTGGATGACAGGCTACAATTTCACAATCCTAAGGCATAGTGATGTCCTGGTGATCTTTGAAATGTATGATCTAGTACTGGTAGGAGTCCCAGTCAATGGTCTTGAGATTCTCTTTTTTGTCTAGGGTCTCAGTGATGTGTACAAAGACGTGGTTGCGTAGGAGTTGGTCTACTGATTCAGGGTAGATCTGATGATTGACACTTTTACACTTGATTGTCAGTATGGAGGTTGCCCAGTCTACATGAGGATTGTTCTTTTCCAACCAGTCCAGTCCCAGTACAATGTCAAATTTGGGAAAGCTAATGACGGCGCCCTAGATGGTGAAATGTAGGCTCTCCAGCATGACAGGGAAGGGGGAAGTTTCCTGTGTCACAGCAATGTGATGTTAATCAGTTAAAACCACTTTTTTAATCCACAAAGGATTAGTGGTTAGCTTAAACTTATCTACAAAGCTGCTGTTGACTAGGGTTTGGTATGCGCCCAAGTCCAGGAGTGATGAGCCTGTGTAACTGCAAAAACAGAAAGGGTAAGACATCAGTTTATTGGGATGTCTGGAAATGGTATAAAGTACCAGGTCTTCTGAGGGTCTTTGGATCATTGGGCACTGGTCCACATCCTTGGGTTGGTACTCATTGTTGGGCAAGTCAGGAGATGTGCATGGAGAGCTTGGCTTGCTTAATGCTCTCCCCGGGCTTTTCCTTTGTCTTGGTTGTTTTGTGTGGCAGTGATGCGGAAATGGGTACGGTTTGACTGGCTGTTGCTCCCATTTCCATGTCCATTTGAACCTGTGGGTTTGTGGTTTGCGTTGTTGCTGTTATTCCCAAAGGGGTGGTAAATTGGAGCGCCCAGTTGGGTGAGAATCTTTGGGTCTCTCTGTCAGGGACTCACTTGATAGGGAACAAGTTCCCCATCTGCTGGCCAAGGCCCCTAAATTGAGCCCTGCTATTACTGATCCAATAGGTATTGTGATGATGGCGGGATGGCCTAAGTGGCCCAGGTAGGCAAATCTTCCCATCATAGAGCTGAAGCAGCTCAGCAGATAGTATCCCACCATGTATGTTAACAGGTAGAATGAGTCATTGGGCCTAACCAACAAAGGGTCTTCTGGAGGAGGAGGAGGAGTAGAAGAACAACCATAGTGGAATTTTCTCCCCCAGTGACCAGAGGGCTACTTAAACCAACCATGGGCCAGGAATTTTTTCTGGTGAGATTGTCTGGGGAGGAGTTGTGCCAGTCAGTAGTTGGCGTTGGGTTCTCCAAGGCTAACACCACAGGCAAAAAAAGAAGCTAGAAACCAGAGCAGGAAGAAAATTCCCTGCATGACTTCAAAAGAGAATATATAGGAAAGCTTAATCAAATAGAGTACTAGAATTTTTTTTTATTTTTAGAAAAAGTATCAATAGTAAGGGTGGCTCACTTAAATACCCCAGAAATAGAGTGTGGAACATTTAAGAGGTTAAATGAGTAGAAGGGGATTTGAAATGAAGTTTCACTGAAATTATGGATGAGAAGATTATCTTTACCAATTGATGTTCTACCTGTAAATTAATAACATTACTTATCAATTTGAAGGACCAGAGGTAACAAGAAGAAGACACAAGTAATTTCATGCTTAAATGGTGGCTATATTGAAGATGAAGGTAGAACCAGTGCAGAGCCTGCACTAAAGGTAGATAAAGCAGGTCCAAAATTGTCAAGACCAATTGAAGAAGCCAATCAGATGTGCAGCAGTAAGTGACGCTATATAGTATACTACTAACCTTTTCAAACTTGTTTTTGAGTTTGAAAGCAAAAACCAACTGAATTGGTTTTTAATAAATAGGTATTATATGTGTTTGAACTGATTTTTGACTAAAGTTAACCTTGTAATTATGGTTCCAGGTTCAAATCCTGTCTGGCTTTAAGCCAGGATGTAAAATGGAGTTCATGAGTAGATTGTTAATTTTCTCTACTGTGTTGTCTTTGAGGGTATTATTCACATAATTAATGGAGTCAGGGAAGAAATCCCTGACAATATCCTCCCAGGAAGGCCCTTCCCTTCCAGAGTATCCTTGTAGTGTGAGAGGACTTCAGGTGTGTTCTCTAGGTTCTCTTTGGGTTCCCAAGAGTTGGATTCTACTTCATAGTCCTTCTATTTTACCAAGTATTGACGTTTAACTCAAGAGGTGCAGTGGTTGAGGATGTCTTCCACTTCCCATTCCAGAGTATGGTTCAAGATGATAGGAGGGGGATCCTTGTGATCCATGTCAGATGGTGACCCTTTGAACTTGGAAAGAAGGCTAATGTGAAAAACACCATGGGTGGAAAAACCTTCAGGGAGTTTGAGTCAGAAGTTAATATCAGAGCGTTGCTCAATGACTAACAGGGGTCCAATCATCTTTGGACCTAGCTTTCAACCTGGAATATCAAGTTTAAAGTTCTTAGCATTGAGAAACACATAGTCTCCCACCTGAATGTCTTCAGGAGTTCTTTGATGTTTATCAGCTTGGTTCTTGTACTAAAGAATGGACTTCTCCAGTTGTGTCTTGAGGCACAGATAATTATTGAGTAACAAGGCAGCCCATTGATGTGAAGAAGGAATGGTGTCTTTGGTTGGAGGGTTGGGAAGGTCTTCAGGATTGTAACCATAGTTGGCAAAGAAGGGGATACTCCAATAGAATCATGATGGTTGGTGTTGTAGCATAGTTGAACAAGAGGGAGTAGGGATACCCAACTATCCTGTTGTAAGTTTACATAGTTCCTGAGGAAACCTTCCAGCACTTGGTTTACCTTTCTGTTTGTCTGTTGGTCTGAGGATGGAAGGAGGTGGACATAAGAGTCTTAACACGTAACACCTTCATTAAGAACTACCAGAACTTGGATGTGAATTGTGTACCTTGATCCAAGATGATATTATTGGGAATTCCGTGGTTTGCAATTACATGTGTCAAGAGCATGTTGGCAGTGTCTTCTGCAGTAGTGTGCTCAAAGGATGTAAAGATTGCATATTTGGTTAGCCAATCTACTACCACAAAGATGCCAGTCATGTTGTCACTTTCTGGAAGGTCCACAATAAAATCCATGGAGATGTAGTACCAAGGACAAGGGGAAATAGGCAATGGTTTGAGTAATCCTTGGGGCTTCATGGTGGAGGGTTTATTGCGGCCGCACAATACGCATGTGGAGATATATTGGGCAACTGATTTCTTCATATTAGGCCATCAGTATCTACGTTAGATTCTCTTGACTGTTTTGCAAATGCCTTCATGTCCTGTGAGAGGGGAGTTGTGGAAACTTTCCAAGATTGTTTGTCGGTGTTTATCAGTTGGTACATAAAGGCTTCCATTCTTTGACCAAGATCTGTTGTTTAGAGTAAGCCCAGTGGGAGTGTTATCCTTATCAAGGAGTTGAGATGCTATGATGTCCTGATCCAAGGTGGATAAATAAGCTATAGTCAAGATGTGAGAGAGGAAATGATCTTCAGAGAGTATGGCACGTTCATTGTGTTTCCTGTTGGACTGGCTTGGGTCATCCAAGTCCTCTTGTCTACTAATGGCATCTGGTACTATGTTCTGGTGTCCTGGAGTCTAACTAATCTTGAAGTCAAATGCCAATAGGTCAATAGCCCATCAGGCTAGGTGTGGGCTAACCTTCCTCTTCTCAGTGAAGTAAAGAAGGTTCTTATGATTGGTTCTGATTAGCACGGGGAATTTAATTCCTTCCAGATAGTGACGCCAGTGGTCCAAGGATTTGAAAATAGCAAATATTTCCTTCTCATACACGTAGTAATTTATCTCTCTGTCAAATAGCTTGTAGGAGTAGAACGCTACAGGGTGGAGTTCACTATCCTCCTCAAGCTGCAGTAACATCCCTCCTAGGGCAAAGTCCAAGGCATCTGTGTCCAAAAAAAACCAGCACTCAGGGTCTGGGCAAAGAAGAACAGGGGACAAGGTGAACAGCTTTTTGAGGGTCTCAAACGCCTGATCAGCTTTTGGAGATCATACAACGGGAGCCTTTTTGGAGGTAAGATGAGTGAGAGGAAGAGCGGTAGAGGAGAAATCCTTAATAAACTTGCAACAAAAGTTTGCCAGGCCTAAGAAACCACAAAGCTTGGTGCACTTTGTAGGTCTAGACCAGTCTAGGACTTCCTGTACCTTGGAAGGGGCAACTGCAAACCTGCCTGGGTTAATCTTATAACCAAGAAACTCAATTTCTGTGACAAAAATTCACATTTCTTGATCTTACAGAACAATCTGTTGTCAATGAGCAGTTGTAGGACCTCTTGTAGGTGTGTGGTGTGGGACTCCTTTCCCTGAGAGTAAACCAGAATGTTGTCAAGGTAGACAACCACACAGACATCAAGCAGGGGGAAGAGTACCTCACTCATAAGACCCTGAAAAGCTGCCAGAGCGTTACTCAGACCAAAGGGCATTACAAGATATTCATGAAGCCCAAAGGGAGTACAGACTGCAGTATTCCACTAATGGCCTTTGGCAATATGGATCTGGTTATATGCACTGCGGAGGTCTAACTTAGAAAACACCTTGATGTGAGTAAGTTGGTTGGTCAATGACTTGGCGGATGGTAAAAGATTTCTGTTCTTGATGGTTATAGCGTTCAACTTGGTAAAATCAACAACTTGTCTAAGTATACCGTCCACTTTCCCTACAAAGAACATGGGCAAAGAACATGGAGAATTGGATTACTGCACAAATCCCTTGGCTAAGTTATTGTCCAGATACACCTTCATTGCAATGCCTTGGACTCAGTTCATGGGGTAGAGTTTTCCCCAGGTAGGGGAGGAGCCTGGTATTAAATCAATTCTCAGGTTGGATGGTCTTCTTTCAGGGAGTTAAGAATAGAGTTCTTTGCTAAAAGCCTCTTTCAGGTCGTGGATGTTCTCTAGAATGGAGTCAAAAACTTGATCCCTTATAAGAAGTAAGGAGTTCAGGTAGGCTGTGAAATTCTCTGGTAGCTGATGGTAAGGTCTCTTGAGAGGCATCATGGCAGGCTTCCCATGAGAATGAAGTGTGACTGAATTGGTATCCCAGTTGAACTGCAACTTAGACTCTTGGCACCAGAGGAATCCCAAGACTAATGAGAAAGCCAGATTAGAAAGAGTAGAGGTGGGTAAGCGGTATGAGTTATTTCCTACTTGAGTGTGAAGGGGTTTGATAAGGCGTCTTACTTGGGCAGGTGTGCCTTTGGCCAGTCTTACTGATGCTAGTCCTATGTATTAAAGCCTAAGGATGTCAAGAGGTCTTGGTTAATGAAGTTTCCTATGGCCTATATCAATCAGAGCGTATCTTGCAGTTGTTCTGAATTTATGGTCTAGAAAAACTGGTAAAAAGGTGTAAGACTGAGTGGAAGTACTATTGGCATCTGTAGCAGAAAGAAAGTGACCAGAAGAAGTTTGTACCTTGGATAGGGCCTGGCAATCTTTGGATAAATGTCCTGATTGTCCACAATGAAGGCAAAGTCCTTCACAGACTCAACATTGTTACTCTTTGGGGGCAAGTTGGTATCCTCCCCTGGGCTTTGGAACTAATACCTTTGGAACCTTGGTAGGGGGTGGTGAGTTTTGGGTGGGAAGGGTCTTGATGTTGTTACAGGAGGGGAGCTGTTTGACCTTAAGAACCGTTTCAAGACCTCCTTGGTCATTTTGGAGAAATTTTCAGGCAACACATGGTGGGAGAGGAAGTTCCTGAGTTTGGGAGACAGTTTCTTCTGAAAAAGATAGCAGGCTTTAGAGTTGGTCTGTCAGGAATATTCCTGACATAAACCAGATTTCAACTAAGGAAAAATGTTGGAATCAGGTGGATAAATGTTCAACAGGAGGGGAAAAATTTGATAGGGAATTTCCCTCACTATCAGGGGAAAAGAAAATTCAAAATTTGGAAAAAACAGATTTTTATGGAAACTGGAATAATTTAACATCCAGGCAGGCGCCTGCTACCCTATGCCAGCCTCCCGCAAGCCTCCTGCCCGCCCAGCGGGCTCCTGCTGCCCAGCCAGCCGCCTGTGAGCCCCCCACCAGCCTCCCACCCACCAGCCAGGCTCCTGCTGCCCAGCCAGCCGCCCGCCCACCAGCCTCCCACTGCTTGCCTGGCTCCCGCCGGCCACCCGCTTGCCCACCCCTTCCCCAGCAGACCCGCCGCTTGCCCCCAGGCCACCTGCCCGCTCCCTGGGCCCCTGCTGACTGCCAGTTGCCCACCTGGGTCCCAGGGCCCACTCCCCAGCCAACCAAAACCCACCATGACACCCAGCCAATCAGAAAAGTCCCTTGAAACAAGGGACAATTTCAAAAATAATTCTTGTTCCCAGGAAGAAGGGCAAATTCATGTTTCTCAAGACAGGACAAATTCTAAAAATATCAATGAAAAGCCAAAAATAGCTCCAGAAGATAAAAATAACAAGACCTACAGCCAATGGAACCAGGTGGCTGGCAACAATCAGCTAGGTCTAGACTCCAACCAAACTAGCATCCCCAAACCAAAAATAGAAGTGTTTGAAACCAAGAGTTGTCATCACCACCTGACCACCCATCCAGAGGAAACTATTGGTCCCAAGCAGAACTGTCTAAAACCCCAACAGATTGCCCAGGAACAAGGGTTTGGCCATCCCTTCAAACACCAATTCCCAATTCCCATGACCAAACTTTTAGGGACTCTAGTCCCATGTTTTTCTCCCACTTGCAAAAATTTGCAAGTGGGGGCCCACTATAAATAAAGGATCTCCTCTCAGTAGTAGCTTGTGCTATTATTGAGACTAATACCCTCAATAAAGTGAAATTTCTAACTACAACTACAGTTAAGCTTATAGATCAAGCCCCTGCCAACCCTCCAACCCAGTGAAGATGAATCACCTCATCTTAACAGCTGTGCTCACAGCTTGCCTTGGTATTGGAGACTATCAACAGAGTTCAGAGTTCTTTGGCCCCTCCAAAGAAGGACTAGGTTATGACCCATACCACAACCCTGGCCAACTTAACTTGTCAAACACTGGACCCTGGCTGCCTCTGGTATCTCCCCATTCAACACTCTACATAACAATGTATACGTTGGCTTACTACATCCTCACCTACTTTTCCGTGAGCTTCAGGCGTTTCAACATACACACCAAAGTATTTTGCTGGCTAATGACGGTGTATCCCATAATCACCGCCTTGGCAGGTTTCCAGTTCTCCAATTTGCTACCATACATACTCCAAGTGGTGCCCACCATTCTAGGGTATTACATGGTCATTCCAATGGCTTCTTTGAGGTGAGAGAATTCATCAACATAGTCCTTGGTGACCATTCTGCCTTGATATAGATCCATTATATGGTCTCTAAGTTCTTCTGTTGTTTGTGCGGGTACTACAGTAGTCAGTAGGGAGTCACAGAAGGCTGAGTAGTTACCCAGGAGTTTCTACCCTTGGAGAGTGGCTTTGGCATACCAGATGCGGGCCTTATCAGTGAGCTTTTCAGCCACATGGTGTATCTTCTGTGCATTGGTCTGATATTGAGCTGGAGATGTTTTAAAGAGTGACTTGGAGAAGGCAAGGAGCATAGGTATCTTGTTTCCTTTTTCATTGTCTGGAGAAACTGCCAAAGTCAGGTCTAGTACCACTGTCTGATTTTGAACCTGTTGAGATGAGAATTCCTTGGAGGCAACAGAGGTCTTTGCCTGTGTCATAACTGTGCTGTTTTAGCAGAGTTATAAGGGGGAAAATATTTAGAAGCTAGATAATAATCTTTATTGAGAGATAGTGTGTCAGGAATATACTCCCAGACATTCCTGACAGAAACTTACTCTTAGTTAAAAAGGGGAATTTATTTCCCCCTTCATCTTCTTTGGAATCTCCTAAAGGGAATGTTTTAATAAGTAGTATCTATTCAGAATTACCTTTGGTTTTATGCCCGGAAATGGCTTCTGAGCCATTGTTGACATTGATGGGATACAAACCAGGGTCCTCTTCTGAAACAGTTACAACAGATCTATTTGAAACAAGCGTTAAGTTGACTTTGAGCCAATCATTACCTTTCAAACAGGCCTCCAGCCAACCACAGATCAACAGCGTCAATTCAAACCACCTTGGTTTTACGCTCAGTGATGTTGGCAATGTTGGGGACGCAGGTAACCTTCCCTGTCTGATTTTGGATTTGTAATTTGCCGTTCTTGCTTGTGTTGTGACCAAGCCCACCTCCTGGTACCCGCCTTCTGTGGAAAAAAGTTAAAGAACCTCCAAGCCATGCCTGACAATGAGAGGATTAGTTAAAGAAAATATGTTGTTTTTGCTGAGAATAATTTTAAAACACAAGGAAATAATTTATCTTCCCCAGTTTGAAGATCCTAACTGTCAAATCTCCACATTAATCTCCAAATTCCCTAACCTCCTCTTCCTATATTATTTTCTGCTACCATGCTATAAAAATCTGGTAAGCTCTATTTTAGTATTTGTTCAATCAATAGTCTTCATTCACCCACTGTAAATCATTTGCTGACCCTTTTACTTTGACTTAAGCCTTAAAATCCAAGACCATGAGATTACCCAAGACTCCTCTTATGGAGTCTCTTGGGTATAAATGGTTTTTTTGGATAGTCCTGCTGCCAGATGTGTTTGCCAGCATTTTGATGGGATCTTGCGCAGATTCAGGTACTACTCCTGAATCCCAATTTTTGGACAGCTCTTGGCAACAAGTTATTCCTGGAGTTTGGCATACTGCGACGCCTCTATCCCACAACCCACCTCTAAGAGAAGAGACCAAGAACTATGAATACAAAGCCCAGGTTCCCAAACCCCAAGTTTTCTGCCCTTTGGCCTCAGCTTTCCTCCTGTGTTATTTGGGAGCATACTTCTTCTTGGGACGCTTCAACCTGCTGCTAGGCAGATATCAAGTGTTCAGAGAATTATTTCATTTAGGAATGGTACTTTGCCTGTAGGATCCTTGGTCACTGGATTAAATCCCTCTGCCATCATTCACTATCTAGGGAGATTGCTTCCTAGTGGGTGAGTGCCTGACAGATTGATTGAACCCATTTTTGAGGCCCTCTTTGGGACCTTAAGTCAGATCAAAACTTTAGAGCTTGAGTACCAGCTAGGACTAGTGAAGACCTTGGCGCTGGAATTTATTACAACCATCTTATGCCTTACAGTCTATCTAGTGGCTGTACTACGTAAACAACTTTCCTTGCCTAAATCTTGCAAAAACAGCCAGGTTCAAACAGTAGTACTGAACAGCATCTCAGTAGCTCAACCAGAGGACAAAGCTTCTAACAAGATCATTATGCTCCTGGCCTTTTCACAATCACTCTTTAAGACTGCTCCTGAGCAATTCTGTACTGATGCTCAGAAGGTCCATCACATTGTCAAACAGCTCTAAGGCAAAGCCCGCCAGTGGTACACCAAGAGCATTCTCAAGGGGGATGAACTTTTACACAACTACCCTAATTTTTGTGAGCACCTTCTTGCCACTATTTCACCTAAGCTCTTGTCAGAGGAACTTCAAGACCAAATATCTAGCTTTTACCAGGGTAAGATGGCAACTTTGGAATTCCTTGAGGAATTCACCCGGATCAAGAATGTAATTGGGATGGGTAATGAGAAAAGCCTGCTACCTCCTGCAGAAGAGACTCTTGCTAAACTCAAGGGGTTCTTGGATCACCACATCCTGCTTACCAATTACAACAAACTTGTGCAAGAAATCTTACACTGGGTTTCTCAGGTTAAGCAGCTACCCCCTTGAAACCCACGCCATACCAGATGCCGCTGACCAAGAGGAACAATCCTGATACTCTCCCTGTGGGCTTTTTACCTAAGGAGAGTGGGGAATACTAGCTCTCTGATACCAAACGCAAATGTCACATTGACAAGGGCTGCTGTCTTTATTGCAGGAAGAAGGGCCACCAAGCTAAAGATTGCTTTGGGCTCAACTGTGTCCAGCAGACCCCATAAACAGTTTTGGCGGCCTGCAACCCAAATAAATCTGCCAATAAGTCTTATGCCTCCTTTCCTGTTACACTCAGGACTCCTCAAGGAAGCCTTGACACCTTTGAACTCCTTGATATAGGTGACATGGGCAACTTCCTTGACCACACTATTTTGAAGTTACTACACATTGAGGATTACACCCTGGCTTTGGTCCTGCTAGCTAATAAGTCTTTAATTCACGTCAATTGTATTTCTTGCCCCATCAAAACCTCCATAATTGGATCTTCTTTCACCTTGGAATACTCTATTATCTGTGGTCTTGCCTGTCCTGTCATTATTAAAGTACCCCTGGTGTGAACAAGCCCAGATGAACATCAACTGGGACACACACCAAATTGAGTTCACAAACCTTGGAATCAACTTATCAGTACCAATTAGTCAGTACAATACACATGGTCATACAAAGTTAGAATTCCTTTCCAGTTTGGGGCAGACCAAGGTCCATCAAAAGGGTTTGCTTCCAGTCAGTTTGCTTCATTATGAGAGCTTGTTTAGTTAGACTAGCTGTAACAAGTTACCATCTCACAAACCTTTGGACCTCAGAATTGAGCTGATTCCTGGAAGTGTATTTAACTTGGGGTAACTTTATCCAACAAACCAAGCACAGAGCATAACCTTGAAGGAATATCTTGAAGAGAACTTGAAGAAGGGATTCATACGCCGCTCTAACTCATCCTGCTCATCTCCTATCTTCTTTGTTAAGAAATCAGATGAGACCCTTTTCCTGGTAGTAGATTATGCTAATTTTTTTATCACCATCAAGAATTGAAATCCACTCCCATCTGCGGAAACATTGACGGAAAAACTTACAGGCACCCATATCTTTTTCAAACTTGACTTACAAAATGCCTACAACCAGAACCACATAGCTGAAGGCAACAAATGAAAGACAGCAATTTAAACTCCCTTCAGTCTTTATGAATACTTAGTTATGCCTTTGGTCTCAGCAATGCACCTGCTGCCTTCCAGGGACTTATGAACAAGGTTCAATTTCCATTACTGGACATATTTGTTGTGGTTTACTTGGACAATACATTGATTTACTCCCCAGAGGAAGAAAGTCATCTTAGTCACCTTAAGGAAGTCATGGAAGCCCTTACCAAAGCTAACCTGTTTTGTAAGTTGTCCAAGTGTGGGTTTTTTGCTTCAGAAATCAAATTCTTGGGGTACTCCATTAAGTTTGGTGGCTTTGCAATTGTCCCTTCTAAAGTTGAGGCAGTTTTGATTTTACCAGTACCAATCTCCTGCACCAAGCTCTGTGGGTTTTTGGGTTTGGCCAATTTTTTCTGGAAGTTCTTTAAGGACTTTTTGGCTATTGATCTTCCTCTGACTGCCCTCACTTCCATTAAGCTCCCCTTTACCTGGTCAACTCTGGCCCAAGAAGCCTTCAACACGCTCAAGCATGCCTTCACCTTGGCTCTTGTACTGTTACACCGAGACCCAGACTGCCAACTTTTTTTGGAATCTGACACGTCTGACTACACGTTGGGAGCAGTACTTCTCCAGCAAGGGAAGGATGGTGAATTCCACCCTGTGGACTTCTACTCATATAAGCTCTTGGATTGGGAACACAATTACCACGTGCATGAGAAGGAGCTGTATGCAATTGTGAATTCCTTAAAACACTGGATGTGACAGATCCAGGCCTAACCAGTCCATCCTGCCATTATCCTGCCCTTGACTCTTATTGCTGTTACCTTCCTAAGACAAAGCTTTGAAGAGCTTTGCCTCCAGGGAGGCAATTTTATTGGATAACACTTTATTGTTGTCCTGCCAACAAGCCATGATTTCAAGGCTTTTTTCCTCTTGTGCTCTCAACGCCTCAATTTCACAATTTGCCATCTCTTTTACTTACTGTAAGATTTCATCTCATCCTACCAACAGGTTCCAAGCATCCCAAGCATAAATTTGGTTCCTTTGGGCGGGAGTCCCTTCCTTTGCAAAGTAATCAGAATACAGCTCTTCAAATGCAGCCTTTACTTCTACTAAAGATTTGGCAGGAACAGTCTTAGTGACCTCCAGGCTGGTCCAAGCTTCTTCCAATGTACTTGTAGGAGCCTCCTTTCTTGCTGCAGCGGTTTCCACACAAAGGACCCCAAACTTGGCTCTCTCAAATTTTAACAAAGAAGGCATGACAATTGAAAAATAGGTGAGAGGAAAGCGTTGAAACCAACAATGAATATATTTTACTAATGTTTAACTGTTTTTGCTTATATACCATTCAGGGCATACACGGCTGAAAACCCCTCCAGTTCCTGAATCAACCAATGATTTGCGTCATGTGGTCATGACATTTGAGTCATTCAACATAGATCTTTACCTAAAAGATCACCAATAATTCTCAGCCTATGAGAATTGACCTACAATGGGTAGAAGTCACCTGACTCCATTCAACCTAATGTACCAATTTGGCATGGAGCTTCCCCAGCTCCCAGAGCCAAAACCCTGTGGATTGCACATCCTAAACTCAGCTATCAGTGTTCCAACTGGGAACCAGCTGATCAAACATGAATTCCTAGGCATCCTTGCCTTTATTTAGTTATTTTTGCATTTAATGGTTTTTTGTCTTAAAACCCATTAAACTGCTTCAAAACCCAAACCAGGCGCCACCGCGGCGCCCAGCAATTTCCCCAGGTGGCGCCCCAGCGCCTGAGAAAATTTGATAGTGGCGCCTTGGCGCATCTCAAATTCATTAGGTGACGCAGCGGCGCTTTTAACCCTAATTCCAGGGGTTTTCCCATGGTTAACCTTAACCAAACTTCTTGACAAAGTCAAAGCCATTTTAATATAATTAAATCCTCATTAATTATATCCCATATTTATTAATTAATCTTCCTGATTAACTAACCCATTTTGAGACGCCTAGTCTCCAAGATTGATTTGGCCAATCTTGTCTCAATTCTTTTAGTTAGCCTAACCTAACTGACCATCCATATTCTGTTCTTTTATTAAACATAGATATCCAGTTTCTAGGAAACTTTGCCTCAAGAATTCCAACCAAACCTATCTATATGTAATAAACAGCAAAAACAGAACATATTTGTATTTTGGAGCATTTATTTGGCTAAATACTCAGCAGTGACTGTAGTACAGTCACACTGGAGAAGATACCTCAAGGGGAGCAAGTATCCTATAATCATCTGCACTGACCACAAGAACCTCTTGTACTTCCCCAAGAAGCAAAAGATTGTCCCTTGCCTGGCAAGATAGGCCATTGATCTTTTGGCTTATGACTTTTTAATAGAATATACACCCGGTAAATAAAACATAGTCCCTGATGCAATAAGCAGACATGAACATCTTAAGGACTTTCCAGACACAGACCTTGACCACAATAACCGAGCAGTGTTATCTTCCTCCCAGATCATGTCCAGCATCATTGAGATATCTTACTTCACTGCCCTGGACCAAGAGATTATGGAAGCGCAGATGTCTTTTTTCTTTCAGGAAGAGCTCACCAATGTGCTTAAGAAAACTCTTTTAAGGCAGTGGTAGTTAAAAATTAGGGGATTTCTTATGTCAATGGTTCCTTAGTCATTCCAGAAGGTAACTTACGGACTCAAGCATTGAGCCATATGCAATAAGGACAACTGGCGGGACATTGAGGCCTTATGAAAACCTTGAAGAGATTAAGCACACAATACTGGTGGCCTGGCATGAAGAAGGACGTTTGGGAATTCATCCTTTCTTGTGTGACTTTTGGAAGGAACAAGCCAGGAAACTCCAAGCCCCAAGGTCTCCTCTGCCCGCTTCCAATTCCAAAACGTCCTTGGTTGTCTGTGTCTATGGACTTTATAGTGGATCTACCACTCAGCAGCAGGAACTCTGGTGCTATGGTAGTAGTCAATTGTTTCACATAATATGCCATCTTTATTCTGTTCTCATCCTGTACCGCTAAGGAAGTGGCAAATATGTTCTTTGCAAGAGTAGTATGCAATCACGGCTTGCCTACTGACATTTGTCGGACAGAGGGGTACAATTTACATCCAGGTTTTGGAAGGCGCTTATGGAGCAAATGGACGTTAAGGTCAACTTATCTACCTCCTTTCACCCACAGAATAATGGAAAAACCAAGAAAGTCAATCAGGTCCTGGAGGGATATCTTTGGCACTTTATTAACTCTTGTCAAGACAACTGGAGTCCCCTTTGCTACCTGGCTCAGTTATGTTATAGCACCTCTTACCACAGTTTCATTGGAATGTCACCTTTTTTTGCCAGCTTTGGGTTTAAATTGGAGAGTTTCCAAACTACCCTGTTGGAATCAATGTATCCCCAGGCAGACAAGTTGGTAAACCAAATGAAGGAAATTCACTTGGATCTGATTTTATTCTTGACCAAGGCCCGCAGGGAATATAAGAAATGTGCCAACCACCACAGATCTCCAGAGAAGGACTACATAGTGGGCTCCTATGTCTACCTCAATGCCCATAACCAGAAGTTAAAGATACCTAGCAAGAATTTAGATCCCAAGAAGATTGGTCCTCTCAAGGTTCTGGAGACACTTTCTAGCCTTAACTACAAACTTGAGCTTCTGACAGGATCTAGCGTACATGGTGTCTTCCATGTGGATCTGCTGACTCCTTATGATGGTGATACCAAGAATCTTGAAGTAAGAAATCCCAATCCACAGATTGTCTCCAACACCTTTGAGTGAGAAGTAGAGGACATTATCAACTCCCGCCAGGTCAAAGGGAAGTCACAGTTTCTGGTCAAATGGAAGGATTACGGCAAAGAATCTAATTCTTGGGAACCTGAAGAAAACTTGTAACACTGTCCAGAAGTGTTAAAGAAATTCCTTTCTAGGGGAAAACTTCCCTTAGGTGGGGGTAGTGTCAGGAATATACTTATAGACATTCCTAACAGCAACTTACTCTTATTTAAAAAGGGGAATTTGTTCCCCTCTTCATCTTCTTTGGAATCTCCTAAAGGGAATATTTTAATAAGTAGTATCTATTCGGAATTAACTTTGGTTTTATGCCCAGAAATGGCTTCTGAGCTATTGTTGACATTGATGAGATACAAACCAGGGTCCTCTTCTGAAGCAGTTACAACAGATCTATTTGAAACAGGCGTTAAGTTGACTTTGAGCCAATCATAACCTTTCAAACAGGCCTCCAGCCAACCACAGATCAACAGCGTCAATTCAAACCACCTTGGTTTTACGCTCAGTGATGATGGCAATGTTGGGGACGCAGGTAACCTTCCCTGTCTGATTTTGGATTTGTAATTTGCCGTTCTTGCTTGTGTTGTGACCAAGCCCACCTCCTGGTACCCACCTTCTGTGGAGTTAAGTTAAAGAACCTCCAAGACATGACTGACAATGAGAGTATTAGTTAAAGAAAGTATATTATTTTTGCTGAGAATAATTTTAAAACACAAGGAAATTGTCGAGGGTCTGGATGTACAAGTATTCCGGCTATTGCCATCACACCTAACATCCAGTCATTGCCCAATTTGGTGCCTTTCTAATGTACCATTTGACATACCAGAAATGGCAAAAAACCAATATCACATGACTTTCCAGGTATCCAACAACTAAAACCCATCTAGCACATGACCAGCCCCTGGGTTTGGTCCAACTAATATCCCCGCCACAGCTAAATCTATATAAGTCTAAAGTATCATCCAATAAAATATACTTCTTCTCTTCCTACTTTTATATTTGAAGCTTTCCCAAAAAGACGCTCCTTATCACTGGTAGCACTACGGGTTTTGACCACGCCAATGAAAGAGAAAATTACTGAACAGAACCTGCCCACCTTTGCCCATGTACTTAACCAGGCCACATCCCAGGAGACCTGGAAAACATACTATTGCTCCCACAACATTGACAAAGATATTCCTAGTGGATGCACTGTATTCAAAGGTCTGGTCATGCCCAAAGCATGTGCCAAGATAATTCAATACAGTTGCTCTCTTCAACCACAAACAAACACACAACCACCTATCACAGGTGAAGTTGCCAACACCAAATACATTGGTATTGACAAGTTCTTTGGTAAAAACAAAGAAAACATCATAAACTGGCTAGACCACACAGCCACATCCCTCATGAGAAATGGATCCAGGAAGCCAGCAAACAACTATACAAGGCCACAGCTAACTGGTTTGCTACCTGAGTTGGCTCACAAACCAACAACCAGCTCAACAACTGGGAAGAGTTCAAAGCCAACAACACCCACAATTTCCGCGTCACCAAATCTCTTCAAGATATTGCAATACAGCTCAGTGATCTTCCTCAGAAGACCACTATTGCAGCCTACGCCAACAAATTTAAGGAAATACATTGCAAAATCCAAAACCCAGCACAAGCTGATAACATATACACCAGAGCATTATTCATCAACAGAATGAAACCCTCTGTTACTGCCCTCATCTGCCCAGAAGCAAATACCCCCATGCCTGCGCTCATTGCTGAAGCCAAGCGCGCTGAAAAACGCGCCAACATGGAATATGCTTCACGCAACGGCAACCGCTCCTCAATCAGCAATAACAGAGAAAACGCCAATGGCAATAAATGCCAAAATACCAATCATAGCAATGCAACTCCAATTGCAATAATAGCATTTGTAGCCAAAGCACAAAACGCACATGTCCCAAGAAAGAAGACACTGCCAAAGTTAACAATGCTATAGTAGCAACCCGCTACAAATCTGACCCCACATTTCCTGACCTCAAAGGTCTCAAAACAGAGGAACAGGGAAAAGAGGGGGGAACAGGCTTAAGTGCCCCTGTCTCCCCCCAACTTGATAAGAAGAAGTACCAAGGCACAAACTTTGCTGCTCGCATCCCCCGTGTCCTGCATTCCTCCATTTTTATGAACTAAAAATTAAAGATTGCTCACAACTTTTTGTCTATCCATGCACTTAAAAATCTCATACACATAAAATCCTATTTGACTCTGGTGCACAAGACACTATGGTTAGCAAACCTCTTATAACCAAGTACAAAATACCAGTTGTCAAATCCAACTTCAAATACGCCAGAATGGCAGACAAATCAAAAGTTCTACTCAAAGGCAAAACAAATCCCTTCAGAATTGACCTCCAAGGCATACAAACGTCATTAAAGGACTTGTCATGAACAACATAAACTACAACATTGTATCAGGCATGGACTGGTTCACCCGAGTGAATCCCAGCGTATGTTGGAAAACAAAAACCATGACAATAAAACACAATGGAGTCAATTTCAACATTCTCAAAGAACCCAGCAGCCTAATTCTAAGAGATACAGTATTTGTCCAAGTCATAAATCAAGATGACTCTGAACATCTAACCAAAGACAGTACCCTCCACATAATGAGGTACTCCAAATTTAATAATATACAAACACAAAAGATCCAATGCCTGGAACTTGCGGCACTCCTAAATGAATACACTCATGTATTCTAGGAAGAACTCACAGAGTTACCCCCCCAAACAAGATGTCAAACATGGAATCAATTTATGCAAAGCCATGCCCAAACCTGCACCCCTCTAAAGACTCTCCCCCATGGAGACCCAAACACTTAAAGCCCACATCAAGGACAACCTAGCCAAAGGATTCATTTGCCCGTCTGAATCCCCATGGGGGGCAGCGGTTTTCTTCATAAAGAAGAAAGAAGGATCTCTTAGCCTAGTTACTGACTACAGAGCACTAAACACAAGTACAGTAAAGAATAAATACCCACTTCCCCTCATTGAAGACCTATTTGCAAGGCTCTCTGGAGCAAAAATTTTCTTAAAAATTGACCTCACATCTGGTTATAACCAAGTTGAAGTCAAAGAGAAGAACATATTAAAAACTGTGTTCTGCACGCAATTTGGGTTGTTTGAATGTAAAGTAATGAACTTTGGGATGGCCAACGCTCCCGCAATGTTTGTCAACATGATGAACCAAGCGCTAAACGGTCTCTTAAACACATTATGTTGCCTCAACAACATCATCATATTTTCAAAAACAAAAGAGGAACACCTCACGCATGTCTGCATAACACTTGATTGACTCGCAAAGCACAAACTATACTCTAAGCCTAGTAAGTGCAAATTTATGGAAAAGGAACTCTTGTTCTTGGGCCACATTGTCTCTGAAGGTGGCATCAAAGCAGACCAGATAAAATAAAAGCCACAAATAACATTCAACACCTCACCTCTGTGAAACAAGTTAGATGCTTTCTTGGTATGGTAGCTTATCTAAGGAAATACATCAAAGACTGTGGAAAGCTCACCGCACCAATCAATGACCTAACCAAAGGTAATGCCAAAAAAAATTCATCTGGACTCCAGAATGTGACAAGAATTTCCAACTATTAAAACAAGCTTTGATCAAAGCAACAATTTTGCAATCCCTTAATAACAACAGGTGCTACAAGCTTGAGTCAGACGCTAGTGACACCGCCATTGGCGCAGTCCCACGCATCTGCCAGCCAGGGCAGCAAGATTTCCTGACAGTATGTTATGAAAGAAGAAAACTAAAAAACACTGAGAAGAGATACCCAATACAAAATAAAGAATTGCTAGGAATATATCACACATGCAAGAAATGGAGATGTTACCTTGAAGGACACTTAAACGTCCGAGTGCTAACTGACCACAAATCCTTAATCTATTTCAAAACTCAAAATGCACTTGCGCGGCGCCAAGCCAAATGCATGTCCTTGCTGGAACAGCTTAATTTGGACATCCAATACAAAAAGGGGCAGAGCTAGTCACAGCCAATGCTCTCTCTAGGCTATGCCAGCCAAGAGAAGATCACCCCAACCACCTGGACCCTGACTGACCCAACCTAAACAGCACGGAGTACAAGACAAAAGGAAAGGATCCCTCCACACATCAACTAACCCATGATACACTAGTAAGGAATGAAAAACATTTCTACATATCAAATGGCACAGTATACCAAATCATCAAAGATAAACACATTCTATACATCTCACTTGCACAAAGAGTTGACACTATACTAAGACACCATTGTCTGCTAGGACACACAAAGTCTAACAACCTATATCTCACATTAAAAGAGATAGTATGGTGGCCCAACCTGAAGCAAGACATAATCAATGTTCTAAAAAAGTGTACAGTATGTGAAAAATACGCCAGCACCAAGGCGCCACAGGCAACAGTTACCCCAGTACCTGACCCCAAGCCATTTAAGGTTTGGAGACTGGACGTAGTGGGACCCTTCCCAGAAACCAAAAAAAATCAGTGTTTCCTAATTGTAGCCATCAACTTTGCCACATGTTGGCCTATCTGCTGGCCAACAAAAGATCACAAGGCGGAAACAATAAATTGATTCATCAATAAAGCAATCATAGCAGACTACAGCACTCCAGACTACATCATAACAGATGGAGCAAAAGAGGTAACAGGACACATAGTAAACAACAATCTAAAAACAAAAAACATCAAACACTCCACAACCTTGCCCTATAGGCCACAGGCCAACAGCACAGTTAACGCCTTAACAGCAGCCTTATCAGAACCCTGGAGAAAATAATGGATGGCAAAGCCAAAGACACATGGCTGCTATACGTAAAACATACATTACTAGTATCCTGGGTTTGTACCAACCAAGGGACAGGCTACTCACTGTTTGAACTAACATACAGGTACAAGCCAGAAATAGTCACCCACAACAATCAACTGTATGTGAAGATCCCCCCGAGGAAACCTCCCACAGTAGAACAGAAACCAGCTCTATAACACATACGCCACAAAGCCAAACTAGTTGAAATAAAGAGATTCAAAACTCAAGAGGTAACCTCAATAGAGGACCCACTCCCCCTCAACTCCCCTGTCTGGGTCCTAGCCAGGGACAGAAAGAAGCTAGACTCAGTACATAGGGGACCAAGAAGAATCATCAGATACCAACCAGACAGGAACACCTACCTGGTTAAGTTCCAGGGTACCAAAGAGCCCATCACCAAAAAGTACCACAGATCTTGCCTCCGCCCTAGCAAAGGAGAACACTTGACCCAGTTGGTGCCCACTAGTAAACAACTCCAGGAACATCAGGCGGCAGCCGTCAAGACAAAGCCCCTTCATGATGTACCCAAGTAACCCCTTAAGGGAGGGGGTGTGTCAAGGGTCTAGATGTACAAGTATTCTGGCTATTGCCATTACACCTAACATCCAGTCATTGACTAATTTGGTGCCTTTCCAATATATCATTTGACATACCAGAAATGGCAACAAATCAATATCACATGACTGCCCAGGTATCCAACAACTCAAACCCATCTAGCACATGACCAGCCCCTGGGTTTGGTCCAACTAATTTCCCCACCACAGCTAAATCTATATAAGCTAAAGTATCATCCAATAAAGTATACTTCTTCTCTTCCTACTTTTATATTTGAAGCTTCCTCAAAAGGCGCTCCTTATTAAAATAATTTATCTTCCAAAGTTTGAAGATCCTAACTTTCAAATCACCACATTTATCTCCAAATTCCCTAACCTCCTCTTCCTATATTATTTTCTGCTACCATGCTATAAAAAGCTGGTAAGCTCTATTTCAGTATTTGTTCAATCAATAAAGTCTACATTCAACCACTGTGAATCATTTACTTACCCTTTTACATTGACTTAAGCCTTAAAATACAAGACCATGAGATTACCCAAGACTCCTCTTATGGAGTCTCTTGGGTATAAATGGTTGTTTTTTGATAGTCCTGCTGCCAGATGTGTTTGCCAGCATTTTGATGGGATCTTGTGCAGATTCAGGTACTACTCCGGAATTCCAATTTTTGGACAGCTCTTGGCAACAAGTTATTCCTGGAGTTTGATATACTGCAACGCCTCTATCCCACAACCCAAATCTTAGAGAAGAGACCAAAAACTATTAATTCACAGCCCAGGTTCCCAAACCCCAAGTTTTCCGCCCTTTGGCCTCGGCTTTCCTCCTGTGTTATTTGGGAGCATACTTCTTGGGACGCTTCAACCCGCTGCTAGGCAGATATCAAGTGTTCAGAGAATTATTTCATTTAGTAATGATACCTTGCCTGTAGGATCCTTGGGTACTGGATTAAATCTCTCTTCCAACATTCACCATCTAGGGAGATTTCTTTCTAGTGGATGGGTGCCTGACATAGTTATTATATATTCATTGTGAATCAAGTATATCAGGAAAATGTTTTTTTATCATATGGCTGGATGGTGAAAGAGGTGGATTGATCCTGGTAATGAGTCAAGCGCCAAAACAAGGTATCCACCATAAAGGATCATCATCTGTTCATGTTGTTGGATCTGGCAATTTGAGTTGACTTCCTAGTCTGTCTTGAGTGACTGGGTATTTGGATTGAGGGTCATGAACCCGCTTGCTCAGAATTTTGATGGTGAGTTGACCTGATGTTTTGACACCCCCAGACTGAAGGTTGGCCTTCTCTGGGGGTAGGCTGTTGAGAAGGTTTTCAGGAGCCTGGGCGCCATACTGGACTACTTGTTTTTCTGTGGCAGGCAGGGTGCTTTTGCGTTGTTTTTGTCTTGCTTTGCAGGGTCTCAGGCAATCATGGTGTAGGGTCTTGTCTTGTTTGCGTATCCCAAGCCCTTGCACAAGGTAGGTTTTATTGTTTACTTTTAGAATGATTGCTAAGCCTACTTTATTGGGTTATAGTTAATTTTATCAACATTCATGACCCAAACTTTGCCACAACTTCATGTCTATTGCAGATGGGAACAAAGGTTTTTTGCAGAAGTTCATTTTCCTTTTCTGTTTGCTAACTGTTGGCCTCTATAACTTGAGGGTCTGAACAAGGGGGAACTTTACTTGGAATTTCCAGTTTAGGCTCCTGTCAATGCTTGAATGATATTTGGCTGTGTGCAGTATACCAACTCAAAAGGAATCTTTCTGGTGGATCTGATCACTTGGGTTTGACACACAAGTAATGAAGTTGGTAGCTGATTATACTAGTCTTCAGGTCTTCTGGCAGTGAGTTTGGCCAAGGCTTGCACAAGGCTACCATTAAGCCACTCTACATGTCCATTGGCCTGTGGGTAGTATGGCGTTGTTACGTGTGTTTGACCCCATTTTTTGTGAGGTATACATTGGAGGTTTGGAGGTTAATTTTTCCTTCCATTGGTTATCAGGAGTTCTGTCTTCCAAACCTGCTGATTATTTCTTTGACAATAAATTGTTGTACGTCATTTCCAGTGTGTGCCTTTAATGCTTGGACTAATGGCCATCTTGTAGCAAAGTCTATGGTGGTGATGATGTATTTCTTATCATTGTGTTTCCCTGGCATGGGGCCAACAACGTCAAGGGCCCACACCTTGAAGGGTAGTTGTGTGCAGATAGGTAGTTCTGACTTGGGAAGGGGTTTTTCTTTTGGCAAATTTCTTGCATACCTCACATTTGTCCAGGACTTCCTGAACTTCACAACATAGGGTTGGCCACCAGGCCTTGTGTTTAAGGAGTTTGTATAATTTTTGACTCTTAGTGTGCCAGAGGACTCTGTGATATTGTAGGATGGTGTCTTCTTGCTGGTGCGTGGGGATATAAGGAATGGTAGTACCGTCAGACATTTTTCTGTGCAGGGTCCTGTACACGTCAGCAAATAGGTGTTCATTATTGATAACTGTTTTCTTTTTATGTTGGATATACAAGGGGGGAAGCCCTTGTCCTTTGTTTGTAGTATAAAGAGAGGCCAGTTTGGGTCCAGCCCATTTCCCCCTCTTGTGTCACAGACACATAGATGTGAGAGGGCGTCTGCCATGGAAAGCTTGGGACCAGGTTTGTACTGCATGAACATATTGAAACTCTCCAAGAGCTCCATCCAGCGGTCTTGGCGGCAAGATAGATTTGCTTAGGTTTTGAAATATATGAGCAACTAGCGGTCAGTAAATGCCGTGAATTTTTCCTGCTGTTATAGATAACAACGCCATTTGACTAGGCAGTGTGCAATGGCCAGCAGTTCCTTGTTGTGGATAGGGTATCAACACTTGCCATCTGTCAACTTTTGGGATTCATAAGCTACGGGCAGGAAGTCACCGTCATTATTTTTGATTCATAGTACTCCCCCAATGGATGCATCTGAGGTGTCGATTTCCATTTAGTATTCCCCATCACATTTGATGTATTGGAGGATAGGAGCAGTTGAGAGCTTCTCATTGAGGCATCTAAAACAGAGATCACATTGGGGGGTCCACACAAACTTGGATTTGGCGACTTTTATGGCAGATAAGGGGGCAGTCAAAACGCCACAGTCAGGTATGAAGCAGCATACATAGGTCACCATCCCAAATAAGGTGCAGAGTTTGGACTTATCCTTGGGTGGCAGCATTCTACAGATGGCCTGTATCTTTTGACTTTTGGGCTTGATGCCGTCCTTTGAGACTATGTGTCCCAGGAAAAGTAATTGCTCGCGGAAGAACTGGCACTTGGAGGGTTTGGCTAACAGTTTGTGTTGTGTCAGGGTAGCAAAGTCTGCCTCTAGGTCTTTGTGGTGCTGTTCCACCAAGGGGCTGTAGACAATGATGTTGTCTAGGTAGACTAGGACATGACTGCCTATGTGTGGCGCAAACACTTTTTTCATGAATGTCACAAAAGTGGAAGGGGCGTTTGTCATGACAAAGTTGAGCACCACATATTCATATGAGCCGTATTTAGTGCAGAAGGCTGTTTTGGGGACGTCAATCTCCTTAATACAAAGCTAGTTGTAGCCTGCAGTCAGATCAATCTTGGAGAAGACTGTGGCTCTTCCCAAGGAGTCAAAGAGATTGTCAATCAGTGGTAGTGGATAATGATTCTTGATGGTAACTTTGTTTAGGGCTCAGCAGTCTGTGTTCAGATGCAAGGTACTGTTCTTCTTGGCCGCAAAAAGTACAGTGGCCCCAAAGGGAGACTGTGAGGGGTGGATAAGTCCTTTTCCAACGCTTTCTTGAGGTAGGTGTGTAGGGCATTGTCTTTGTTTGAGGTCAGCCTGTAGATAGGGTGCGCTTTGGGTACAGCTCTTTTGAGTTGGATGGAGTGTTGAATATGTTTCTCTGGGGGCAGCCCAGGTAGAGCTTCCTTGAAGATTTCTGGATGGCGGGCCAGAATTTTGCAATCCTGAGGCGTGGAGGTATCCAGGTGATCTTTGAAATGTATGATCTTGTACTGGAAGGAGTCCCGGTAAATTGCCTTCAGGTTTTCCTTTTTGTCAAGGGTCTCTGTGATGCACACAAAGACATGGTCGCATAGGAGTTGGTCCACTAAGTTGGGGTAGATCTGGTGGTTGACACCTCCACACTTGATTGTCAACACTGAGGTTTCCCAGTCTACATGAGGATTGTTCTTTTGTAACCAATCTAACCCCAGTATAATGTTAAACATTGGGAAGTCAATGCCAGGACTTGGATGGTGGAGTGGAGGTTCTTAGCATGACAGAGAAGGGGATGGTTTCCCTTGTCACGGCAATGTGATGTTCATCAGCCAGGACCACGTTTTTAATACACAAAGGATTAGTAGCCAGCTTGAACTTATCCACAAAGCTACTGTTGACCAGGGTCTGGTCTGCACCCAAATTAGGAGTGCTGAGCCTGTGTAACTTCAAAAGCGGAAAGGATAGGACATCAATTTATTGGGATGTCTGGTGATGGTATACAGTAACAGGTCCTCCAAGGGCACCTGGATCATTGGGCATTGGTCTACGTCCTTGGGTTGGTACTCATCATTAGGCAAGTCAGAAATTCCGTGGGGAGAGCTTGGCTTGCTTAGTGCTCTCCCCGGGCTTTTCCCTCATCTTGATTGCCTTGCATGGAAGTGATACAGAAATGAGTACAATTTGACTGGCCATTGTTTTCATTCCCATTTCTGTTTGAGCTTGTGGGGTTATGGATGGTGTTATTCCCATTGCCTCCAGAGGGTGGTCAAGTGGAGCGCCCACCTGTGTGAGAATCCTTGGGTCTCTATTGTTTTCCAGTTTATGCCTTATGGAGGGCAATGGATGTTTGGTATGCCTTCTCCGCTTTGAGGTACAGGATTTGTAGGTTAGTCACTTGGAACAGGTTCACAAGTCACATTACATGCAACTTAAGGGCGTCATAGTACATGAGGTGTGTAGCTGGGGTGTCAAAGGCCATGTCAGATGGTACACAAAGTTGAAGTTCTTTGTAGGCGCAGGTGAGTTCCTTCACAGTGCCCTTCTGGGTTAGGTTTTTTACTTGGCAAATGATCATGAGCGCCGTTTCCTTAAGCACAAACCTTGCCAAGAAGTCTTTCTTGAAGGTATCCCAGTCTTGTTGGCGTGTTCTTTGTGCCACTTGTCACACCAGGTGCCAGCGCTGTGGTTCAGGTGGATAGAGATTTCTGCAATCCAAAATTGCTGTGGGCATTTCATCTGGGCTAGTTTGCTCTGGGCGGACTTGATCCATGCGGCAGCGTTGTTGTAGTTGGCCCCGGCAAAGGTTCCAAGAAAGTGCTTTTGTTGTGAATAACAGCATTCACCATGTTTCAATTTTGCCTTTGTTGGGCCATTTTGAGAACAAATCTCTTTCTTTTGCGTTTGACTCTCAAAATGAACTGGTTTCTGCTTCAGGAAGTATGATTGTTTGGTTTCCTGACTCTGCGCAACTCACTTGCCCCACTCATGCTTGTGGCAAGTGATCCTACCGTCCTGGTAGTGTTTTGTGGTATTCCTAACCACTATATATTCCATTTCACATTCACCAATAAAATTTAAGTTCTATTCATATTTTTGTCTTTGTGTCTTTTGTACTTACGCGCCTCTCTCTAGCCACAACTAGTAGAGATTTTTCTTCCAGGGCTGCAAGGTAAACACTATTTCCTTCCCTGTCATCCAACCAAGACTTAGTACAAATCCAATCCTAAGGTTAGGATTCCCCGTTGTGTGTCTGTGCCGCGCCTCAGAACATGACAGCTTTGCAGACTTTGGGCTACTTAGGCAGTCATGATGCTTTTGTCAGTTGGCCACGGAATAGAGGAGGGAGCCTGAAAGAACCCTTGTGCAGACATGGCATTGAAGACAGGTAGTGGAATCACCGTGTTCTGGTACAGGACAAAGCCATTGGGTATCTTGGTACCAGGGGTGTAGGGGTCCAGTCCAGCGGGAGGCCAGACATAATTATGTCAAGGATTTGTTGGCCGCGGCGTGTGCAGGCAACAGGCGGACTTATTCAAGATAAGGTAGGATGGAGAACCTACCTGTGCTACCAATGTTGTAACTGTGCTTTTTTAGCAGAGTTACAAGGGGAAAAAGATGTAGAGGATAGATAATAATCTTTATTATGAGATAGTGATTATATAGCTATTGTGAATCAATGGATAGAAGGAACATGATTGGTGATTGCACAGTTGGATAGAAGAGGGGGTGACTTGATCCTGATAATGAGTCAAGTGCCAAAACAAAGTATCCACCATAAAAAATCATCTTTCTGTTCATGTTATTGGATTTGGCAATTCAAGTTGACTTCCTAGTCTGGCTTCATGTGGCCAGGTAATTGGATTGCAGGTCACAAATCTGCTTTCTCAGAACCTTGCTGGCAAGTTGAGCCTGCTGTTTTGGCACCTGCATGAAGAGTCAAACAAGTTGGTAGATGGTAAGACTGATGATGACGGTGATCAAGCTGGCCACCAGGCTCTTGATAATTGCGGTGTAAATCAGGTAACTTGAAGGGGTTGCTTCTGAGCTTTTAAGCAAGAAGCCCAAGATAGGTTCTAACAAACTTTCAGGGACCCACTTGATAGGGAACAAGTTCCCAATCTGGTGGGCAAAGGCATTAAGTTAAGCCCTGCTATTACTGATTCAATGGGTACCATGATCACGGCAGGATGGCCTAAGTGGCCCAGGTAGGAAAATCTTCCCATCATAGAGCTGTTGCAACCCAGCAGATAGTATCCCACCATATATGTTAACAGGTAGAATGTGACATTGGGCCTAACCAACAACAGTTCTACTGGAGGAGGAGTAGAAGAACAACCATAGTGGAATTTCCTCCCCCAGTGACCAGAGGGGTACTTAAACCAACCATGGGCCAGGGATTTCTTCTGGTGAGAATTGTCTGGGGAGGAATTGTGCCAGTCAGTAGTTGGTGTTGGGTTCTCCAAGGCTAACACCACAGGCAAAAAAGAAGCTAGAAACCAGAACAGGATGAAAATTCCCTGCATGGCTTCAAAAGAGAATATATAGGATAAATTTAGTCAAATATAGTACTAGAAATTTTTTATTCTTAGAACAAGTAATAATAGTAAGGGTAGCTCACTTAAATACCCCAGAAATAGAGGGTGGAACATTTAAGAGGTTAAATAAGTAGAAGAGGATTTGAAATGAAGTTTCACTGAAATTATGGCTGAGAAGATTATCTTTAACAATTGATGTTCTACCTGTAAATTAATAATATTACTTATCAATTTGAGGGACCAGAGGTAACAAGAGGAAGACACAAGTTACGCCATGCTTAAACGGTGGCTATAGTGAAGATGAAGGTAGAACCAGTGCAGAGCCTGCACCAAAGATAGATAAAGCAGGTCTGAGATTGTCAAGACCAATTGAAGCAGCCAATCAGATGCACAGCGGTAAGTGACATTGAATAGTAGACTAATAACTTTTTCAAACTTGTTTTTGAGTTTGAAAGCAAAAACCAACTGAATTAGTTTTTAATAAATATGTATTATATGGGTTTGAACTGAGTTTCAACTAACATTAACCTTGCAATAAGGGTTCTGGGCTCAAATCCTGTCTGGCTCCAAGCCAGGATGTAAAATATAGTTCAGGAGTAGATTGTTGGTTCTCTCTACTGTTTTGTCTTTGAGGGTAATATTCATAGAATTAATGGAGTCAGGGAAGAAATCCCTGACACTCTCTTTCCAGTTTGTGCCTTGTGGAGGGCATTGGATGTTTGTTCTGATTTCTCTGCCGCACAGTATAGACTTTGAAAGTTGGTCACTTGTTCTAGGTTCACATGACTCATTACATGAAACTTATGTGTTGTAGTACATGAGATTGGTTGCTGGAGTGTCAAAAGCCATATCAGAAGGGGCACATAGTTGGAGCTCTTTGTAAGCACAGATTAACTCCTTCACTGTGCCAGTCTGGGTCAAGTTCTTCAATTGGCGGATGATAATGAGTGTGGTATCTTTCAGCAAAAACCTTGTCAAGAAGTCTTGTTTGAAGGTATTCCAATTGTGACTGTACAGCAGTCACTGTTGAGTATTTAGCCAAATAAATACTCCAAAATATAAAGTTGTTATGTTTTTGCTATTTATTTTATGTAGATAGATTTGGCTGGAATTCACAAGGTAAAGATTCCTGGAAACTGAATGTCTATGTTTAATAAAAGAAAGGAATGTGGGTGGTTAGTTAGGCCAGGCTAACTAGTAAAATTGAGGCATGATTTACCAAAGCAATCTTGGGGACTAGGCGTCTCAAAAACAATTTGATTAACCAGGAAAGTTAATTGAGAAATACATGGGAATATAATTAATGAGGATTTAATTATATTGTTTAATTGCCTTGACTGTGTCAAGAAGTATGGTTAAGGTTAACCATAAGTAAACCCCCAAATTTTGGGTTAAAGCGCTGTTTGGGCAAATTTATTAGGTTAGAAGCGCCACTGAGCCGCCTAATTGGTTTTTAAAGCACCAAGGCGCTGCCCAGTAAATGTTTCAGGCGCCGCCTGGGAAAGTTCCTGGGCGCCAAGGTGGCGCCTGGTTTGATTTTTGAAGTGTTTTAATAGGGTTTAATGCAAAAATTCATTAAATGCAAAGATAAATAAATAAAGGCAATTATGTCTAGGGATTCAGGTTTGATTAGCTGGTTCCCAGTTGGCTCATTGGTAACTGAGTTTTATAAATGTGTATATTTCATAGGGTTTTGGCGCCAGGAGCTGAGGAAGCTCCATACCAAATTGATACATTGAGATGAATGACGTCAGGTGACTTCTGTCCATTGTAGGTTAATTCCCATAGGTTGAGAATTATTGGTGATCTTTTAGATAAAGATATAGATTTGGATGACTCAAATGTCATAGACCACATGAGATGAATCATATGTTGATTCAAGAACCAGAGGGGTTTTCAGCCAAATATGCCCCAAATGGTATATAAGCAAAAACAGCTAAATTTTAATAAAGATATTTTGTTTATTCCAACGCTTTCCCCTCAACTACTTTTCAATTATTATGTCTTCTTTGTTATCTTTTTAAAGGGCAAAATTTGAGTACTTTGTGTGGAAACCACTTCTTCCAGGAAAGAAGTTCCTATAAGTTTTCTGGAGGAAGCTTGGGAAAGCTTGGAGGTCACCAAGACTGTGCTTGTGGATGCTTTGGTGGATGTAAAAGCTGCATTCAAAGAGTTATACTCCAATTATTTGCAAAAGAAGGGACTCCTTCTCAAGGAAATCAAATCTATGTGTGGGATTCTTGGAACCTGTTAGTAGGATTTGAAATTTTTTTACAAGTGAAAGCAATGGCAAATTGTGAAATCAAGTATTTAAGAGCAAGAGAGAAAAAGAGTGTTGAGATCATGGCTTATTGGCAAGATGATAACAAAGTGTTGTCCCATAAAATTGCCTCCCTGGAAGCAAAGCTCCTTGAAGATTTGTCACAGGAAGGTAATGCCAATAAGAGTCAAGGGCAGGATAATGGTAAGTTGGACTGGTTGGACCTGGATCCGTCACACCAATCCTTCTTGGTGTGTTCCTTGTGCCACTTGTTGCACCAGGTGCCAGCGTCATGAGTCAGTCAGATGGAGATTTATGCCATCCAGAAGCGTTGCAGGCATTCTATTTGGGACAGCTTGCTTTATGCAGATTGGATACATTCCAAAGTGTTTTTGTTGGCTCCCGCAAAAGGTTTCAAGGCAGTGTTCCAAAGTCTCTGAGCTATGTAGGCTGGCATGGTATTTTCATCAGTTGCCTGTGGCATGGCGGCGGGTGCTTGGAAGAACCCTTGCGCTGACAGGGCATTGAAGGCAGGAAGTGGGATCACTATGTTCTGGTAGAGGACAAAACCATCAGGTATCTTGGCACCTGGCGTGTACAGGTCCAGTCTAGCGTGAGGCCAGACATGATTCTATCAAGGATTTGTTGACCTGCGCAAGTACAGGCAACAGGTGGAATTTTGGGGAACAAACTAGGATGAAAACCCTACTTCTGCTACCAATGTTGTAAATGTGCTGTTTTAGCAGAATTAAAAGGTGAAAAATATTTAGAAACTAGTTGAAATTTTTTACTGAGAGATAAGTATTATATTGTTGTTGTGAATCATGGATAACAGGAACATGATAGTGTTGATCACACGGTTGGAATGTTGAAGGGGGTGGCTTGATCCTTGTAATGAGTCAAGCGCCAAAACAAGTTATCCACATGGGAGGATCAGTTTCTGTCCATGTTATTGTATTTGGAAATCCAAGTTGCCTTCCTAACTTGGCTTTGGGTGACTAGATAATCAGATTGCGGGTAACAAAACCGCTTATTTGGAACCTTGCTGGCAGGCCAAGCCTGCTGTTTCAACATATTCTCTTTTTTTCTTCCCTTAGTTAAACAAATGGAAGTTGTAAAACAACAAGACTTAGGCTTATTGTATCCATTATTTTTCCTTAAGGGATCTTTTAATAGTTACATGTACCAGTTTGCTGATGCAGAGTATCCCAATATTGACATTCCCTTAGTTACTAATTGTTCAATATTAAATAACTTGTTTTATCTTCTTTGTTTAGGTTTCTTAAACTCTATCAATCCTTTTCTAACCCAGTATAAGTTCTTAGCAGGATTCTTTAAAATTATATTAAAGACAGTACCTACCTTTTTATATCTTCTGAATCTTAACCCTAATGCTTTACACGCTTTAGTTTATAACCTTGTATCACTATGGAAAAGACCTTACATTATTTTGGCTTCTCATGGAATTGACCAAGGCAATACTTTTTCCATCTTTTCTATCATCTTTTTAGCTTTGTTCCTCTCTATTATTATTGTAACATTCTTATCTCTAGTTGTCTTTTTTACTCAATTGGTTATACAATAAAGTTTTTATAATAAAGAGGGACATACTCCTACTTCCTACACCAACCAAACAGTAGTTCTTAATACCTTAGCTCATAGTTCTCTACCCCCTAGTATTTTTAACACTTTAGCTTATGCACAGGCCCACTTTACCGCTTACAGATCCAAGTTCTCTACCAGCTTCCAGAAGGTCCTTTACCTTGCGGAGAAACTCACTGTGCACTACAGAGATTGGTTTAGCTCTCACTCAATACGCAACCCAGGTATCCTCCAGAACTATGATCTCTTTGTCAGTTCCCTCCTATCCTTCTCTGGAGAAGCAAAGAGTTGTCTACTCCCTCTGCTTCCCAATATGCAGGCCTCACACAAGGATTGCTTTCACTCAGCAAATACAACCATAAGTTTTAATCCCTTCAGTCAAGACTACAAGCCTATGACACTGAGGCTTGCAAATTTCTACAAGTTAGGCCTCAACAAGTTGATCCAGGAATTTTTGGTCCACCACAACCTTTCTGATGAATTGGAACTTCTTATAAAAAGAGGTGATTAAGTGGAACCAAAGATACCTTTCCTTGAAAACACATCCTTCTTTTAACCTTTCCCCTGCAGCCATGTTGTTTGTAACAGACAAGGTACCTCTTTCTTAACCCCTTCACCTGGTACCAAACCAAAGGCTGGAGTAGACTTTTGCCTCACTGCTGAGTAAGTCCTCAGAATAAGAAACAATAACCTCTGCTCCTACTGTGGATCAAAGGACCATCTTTCACCAGCCTTTTCTCTCTCCAAGTGTACTCCTGTTGTCAACAAGACCTCCACTATCACCTTGCTCTCTCTTAGTGACACTTCCAAGTCACCTACCATCTTAGTAACTATTCATGAGCCTTTGAGAAAGATCAAGGTCCTTGCTCTTCTCAATACTGGCACCAATGCCAACTTTATTGAAGAGAAACTTGCTAACCTAATTGGTCTTCCTGCTTTTGATACCTTGACGTTAAGGTGGGAAATAGCACTCTCACTGGCGCCACACCTATTCCCCAACCCGTCACCATTGAATTGGAGTGCTCACTATTCTGTGTCATGTGTAACTCCTCCCCTAACCTATCCTTCCCTTTCATACTTGGATTCCCTTGGCTGAGGGAGTCCTTGCTTAACTTTGATCACCCAAACAACAAGATTTTGTTTAATTGCAATGACGTTGTTAAATCATTACCTCCTGTATCTGGGAATCTTTGCCCAATTTTTTCCAACCTCAACCTTACTAGTATATATTAAAATCCCGGTTTCTATTTTGGCCAAAGACAAGGATGGATTGCCTTATTGTTACTCTGACTTCAAGGATTGCTTTAGTGAAGAAGAATGTAACTTGCTACCTCCTCATAGGCCCTATGATATCCAGATAAACCTTAAACCAGGCATCAATTCTCCTTGGGGAAGACTGATTCCCCTCTCTGACTGAGATAACACCCTATTGAAGAACCAAATTAATGTGGAGCTCTCTAAAGGCTTCATATCACAATCCATGTCTCCATTTTCTTCCCTCTATCTTCTTTGTCAGTAAATCAGATGGCTCCAAGTGCCCTTGTGCCAACTATAGAGCACTCAATGAGATCACAATCAAGTATATATGCCCTATCCCTTCTGCTGAGGCTTTGACCAATTGCCTTGCTGGGAGCTCTGTATACACTAAAATTGACCTCCAAAGTGCTTTCAACCAGGTCAGAGTCTCCCCTGGCCACAAATGGAAGACCATGTTCTATACTCCATTTGGGTTGTATTAGTACAACATTATGCCTTTTTGATTATGCAACGCCCCATGAATCTTCCAGGCTCTCAAGAATGAGGCTCTCCACCCATTCCTTAACAATTTTTTTGTTGTTTACCTCAACAATATCCTTGTATACTCCCCCTCCCTTGCCACGCATGTAACTCATGTTACTAAGGTCCTCCAGAGACTCCAAGACTACAACCTTTTTGCAAAATCTTCAAAGTGTTCATTTCTCTGCTATGAGGTGGACTTCCTTGGTGTTGTGTTTGTCTCCAGGGGACAAAATACTGGAGGACACAGCGGGAAATATTTATAACAAAAGATTTGAGGTTCCAAGCTAGCTTTGGGTTAGCCTTTAGGGAAAAATTAAGGACACATACCTTAATTTCCTGGAATACAATATGAGGAATTCCTTTTTGCAAAAAGGAAAGGAAAAAGCTTAAAAAATATTAAAGCAAACTCAAATGTGGATAATCTTGTCTTTATTAGGAGAAATGATTTTACTTAAATAGTAGACAAGGGTTGATGATCACTCATTAGATAGACAGAGTGGCAGAGGGAGTCACGTTGGGATGAAGTCTTACCAGGATCATTTGCAGGCTGGTATAATATTCTGAAAGGATTGATATTGGAAAAGACCCATTTATGGAAGATGAGGAATTACTGAAGTCAAAGGCAAAACCAACCAAATCTTCACACATATTGCTATTTGAAGGTCATATTAAAATATCATCAATGGCGCAATTTCCAACACTTGGCTACATGGTCACTAAGAACTTTTTTTCAGTCTCTCCCTCCAAATTCAAGGCTTTTCAAGACTGGCCCGTTCCCAAGACTTGCTCCCTCTTTGTGGTTTCCTTGGGTTGGTAAACTATTGCCGTAAGTTTGTGAAGAATTTTTCTTTGTTGGTCTTGCTACTCACAGCCTTTATGTCTCCTTTTGTCTCCTTTGCTTGATTGCCTGGAGCTCAACTTTCCTTTGAGGCAACCAAGTCCACCTTCCGGTTAACGCCTGTCCTCTTATGCCAGACCCTTCTAAGCCTTTCTCTGTCAAAACTGATGCCAGCAATTATACTATGGGGGCTTTCTCCTTCAGCTTGGGGGGTGAGATGCAACACCCTGTTGCATACTTCTCACAAAAACATCTTCCTGTTGAACATAACTACCCTGTACAAAATAAAGAACTCCTTGTCATCATCAAAAAACTCAAGCATTTGCGTTGCTATCTCAAGGTACTTGATGGATCATTCCTCATTTACATGAACCATAAGAACTTGCTTTACTTCACTGAGTAGTATCACATCTACCAGAGACACGCCAGATGGGTATTGGAGCTATCAAATTTCTGCTTCAAGCTTGTATAAAAGAAGGGTATACTAAATACCCTCCCCAACACACTTAGTTGCCACCCGCTACTGTCCAACATTGACAAAGACTACAAAATCCTCAACACCAAGATTGTTCTTCCTCCCAAAAGTTTCCTCAAACTCAACATTATCAGTACCACAACTCCCAACATACTGAAGCAAATCCACAAACCCCAGCTTTCCAACAAGGTCTTGTCCCAGATTATTGACGCTCTTGCAAATAATAAGACAGTCACAAACCCTTCCTTCTCTCTGGTACATGGTGTGTTATACTTCAACAACCTTTTAGTAGTTCCTTCCCTAGACCTTCAACTGCTACTAACCATCACGTTCCATGACTCCCTTGCTTCAGGCCACTCTAGATATAAGAAAACCCTTTCTAAACTCTGCAATCACTTCTGGTGGCCAAAGATGTCCACCTTTGTCAAGTCATATGTCAGTATTTGCCTTGTCTCCCAAAGAAGCAAACATTCCACTCAGATACTTGTGGGTCTTCTATGTCCCCTCCCCGTCCCTGAAGATCTTTGGCAATCCATCTCCTTGGATTACATTGTCCAGATTCCTCAGTCTGAGGGTTTTGACACCATACTGGTCATTTTAGTCAGGTTCTCAAACCAGACCTTCTTTGCTCCTTGTAATTCCAACATAACCTCAAAGCAGACTGCTTCCCTGTTTGTTAAACACATCTTTATTCACCATGGTACCCCAAGAGATATTTTTTTCCAACCTTGGACCTCAATTCCTTTCCCTGTTCTGGAAAGAGTTTATGACCCAGCTAGGTGTTAACCTCTCCCTTAGCACATCCTATCATCCCCAGTTTAATGGGCAAACCAAAAATACAAACCAGACACTAGAATGTTTCCAGCACTGTTTTTTCAACAAAAAACAAGACAATTGGGCTTCCCACTTACATTTAGCTCAGTATTACTACAATGCTACTCCCCATTCCTCTACCAAGATGACTCTGTTCATGGCAAATTACATCTATAATCCTGCCTTTGTCCCTTCTGTTGTTTCCTCTGTCTGTTCCCTGTTAGCCAAGGAGTTCCTGGTCCAGGTACAACTCATCCAGGATTTCTTAAAAGAGAATCTTTCAAAGGCTGTTGAGATTTACAAGGGTCAGGCCACCTGTCACTAACAGGAAGGAAAGAGCATCCAAGTCAACAACATTGTATATCTTAATACAAAGAATTGTCCTATTAGATGGGCCTTCTGTAAGCTTGGTACCCAATTCATAGGACTTTTTCTTGTAACAGAAAGGGTTGAAAAGGTAGTGTCAAAACCACAGGCTTGACCCCCCAACAAGGTTCCAACCAAGCAGGTTAGTGAGCTGCAATCCAATTATCTGGTCACCTGAAGCCAGACTTGGAAGTCAACTCAAATTACCAAATCCAACAAAATGAATAGATGATGATTCTTTGCGCTGGATACCTCAATTTTGGCGCTTGACTCATTATCAGCATCAAGCCACCCCCTCTTCTATCCAACCGTGTGATCACCAATCTTGTTCCTGTTATCCTTGATTCACATGAGCTATATAATCACTATCTCTCAATAAAGATTATTATCTAGTTTCTAAATATTTTTCTTGTGTAACTCTGCTAAAACAGCACAGTTACAACATTGGCAGCACAGGTAGGCTCTCCATCCTACCTTATCTTGAAATTTCTGCCTGTTGCCCGCACACGCCGCGGCCAACAAATCCTTGACAGAATCATGTCTGGCCTCCCGCCCAGCTGGACTCTGTATACTCCTGGTACAAGATACCTTGTGGTTTTGTACTCTATCAAAACACGGTGATCCCGCTACCTGCCTTCAATGCCATGTCTACACAAGGGTTCTTTCAGGCACCTTCCTTGATGCCGCAACCAGCTAACAAAACCACCATGCCTGCCTACGTAGCACAAAAGCTTTGCAGCGCTGCCTTGGAGCCCTTTTCTGGGGCCAACAACAACAATGCTGCCTCATGGATCCAGTCCGCCCAGAGCAAGCTGGCTCAAATGGAATGCCCACAGCAATTCTGGGTTGCGGAGATTTCCATTTGCCTAACCCATGACACTGGTACCTGGTGTGACAAGTGGAACAAAGAGCACACTGATAAGAACTGGGATACCTTTAAGCAGGACTTCTTGGCAAGGTTTGTGCTTAAGGATACAGCACTCATCATCATATGCCAAGTAAAGAACCTGACCCAGACAGGCACCGTTAAAGAACTCACCCGCGCCTACAAGGAACTCTGTCTCTGTGCCCCATCCAACAATGCCTTTGACACCCCAGCAACACACCTCATGTATTACAATGCCCTCAAGAGGCACGTGATGAGGCATGTGAACCTGGACCAGGTAACCAACCTGCAAAGCCTGTACTGTGAAGCGGAAAAAGCGGAACAAACATCCAACGCTCAACACAAGGCACAGACCAGGAAACAAGAAAGGCCCAAGGACTCCCATCCAAGCAATTGCTCCTCTCAGCCACCTCCTGGAGGCAATGGAAACAACACCAACCACAAACCACTGGTTTGTATGAGCATGGAAATAAAAAGTAATGGCCAGTCAAATTGCACTCATTTCCATGTCACTGCCACCCAAGGCAACCAAGATGAGGAAAAGCCCGGGGAGAGCACTAAGTGAGCTAAGCTCTCCCCACACAACTCCTGACTTGCCCAACAATGAATACCAACCCAAGGACATGGACCAATGCCCAATGATCCAAGTGCCCTTGGAAGACCCAGTACTATACACCATTGCCAGACATCCTAATAAATTGATGTCTTACCCTTTCTGCTTTTGCAGTTACACAGGCTCAGCACTCCTGGACTCAGGCGCTGACCAAACCTTAGTCAACAATAGCTTTGTGGATAAATTCAAGCTGGCCACTAATCCTTTGCGGATTAAAAAACGTGGTCCTGGCTGATGAACACCACATTGCTGTGACAAAGGAAACTGCCCCCCTTCTCTGTCATGCTTGAGAACCTCCACTCCACCATCCAAGGTCTCGTCATCAACTTCCCTAAGTTTGAAATTGTACTGGGACTAGATTGGTTACAGAAAAACAACCCTCATGTGGACTGGGCAACCTCTGTGCTGACCATCAAGCGCAAAGGCGTCAACCACCAGATCAATCCTGACTCTGTGGATCAACTCTTATGTGACCACGTCTTTGTACACATCACTGAAACTCTGGACAAGAAGGAAAACCTGAAGGCAATTGACTGGGATTCCTGCTAGTATGAAATCATACACTTCAAGGACCACCAGGATACCTCCACACCTCAAGACTGCAACATTGTGGCCTGCCATCCAGAAATCTTCAAGGAAGCGCTAACAGGGCTACCCCCTGAGAAACAAATTCAACACTTTATCCAACTCAAGGGGGCTGTACCCAAGGCACGCCCCATTTACAGACTAACCCCAAACAAGGACAACACCCTGCGCGCCTATCTCAAGGAGGCACTAAAAAGGGACTTATCTGCCCCTCACAGTCTCCCTTTGGGGCCGCTGTATTCTTTTTGGCTAAAAAGGACAGTACCTTATACCTGGTCACAGACTACCGCGCCTTAAACAAAGTCACATTAAGAATTGTTACCCACTGCCACTGATTGACGTTCTTTTTGACACCTTGGAAGGAGCCACTGTCTTCTCCAAGATTGATCTAACTGCAGGCTACAATCAGATTTGTACCAACAAGAAAGACATCCCCAAGACAGCATTCTGCACTAAGTATGGTTCCTATGAATGTGTGGTACTCAACTTTGGCATGACCAATGCCTCGTCCACTTTTTTAACCTTCATTAACAAAGTGTTTGCACCACACATAGGCAAACATGCCCTAGTGTACCTGGAAAATATTATTGTCTACAGTCCCTTGGTGGAACTTCACCACAAAGACCTGGAGGAAGTCTTTGCACCCTTAGCACAACACAAGCTGTTGGCCAAGCCCTCTAAATGCCAGTTCTTCTGGGAGCAACTACCCTTCTTGAGACACATAGTCTCATAGGACGGCATCAAACCCAACAGTCAGAAGATACAAGCCATCTTCAAGATGCCACCCCCCAAGGACAAGTCAGAACTACGCACCTTCTTTGGAATGGTAGCCTATGTACAACGCTTCATACCTGACTGTGGCGTCTTGTTTGCCCCCTTGTCTGCCATAACAGGCGCCAAGTCCAAGTTTGTATGGACCCCTTAACGTGACCTCTGTTTTAGAGTCTCAAAGAAAAGCTCACAACAGCTCCAATCTTACAATACCCCCAAAAAAGGCAGAGAGTACCAGATGAAAACCAACGCCTCAGATGCATCCATTGGGGGAGTACTACAAATTAAGTTTAAAGATGGTGACTTCCTGCCCATAGCCTACAAATTGTGCAAACTGACAGATGGCAAGTGTTGATACCCTATCCACGACAAAGAACTGTTGGCCATTGTACACTACCTAGTCAAAAGGTGCTGTTACCTAAAACGGTAGAAAGAATTCACAGCACTAACCAATCACAAGTTGCTCAAATAATTCAAGATGCAAGCAAACCTGTCACGCCATCAAGCGCAGTAGATGGAAATATTAGAAAGGTTTAACATGCTAATCCAATATAAGCCCAGGATTGAGCTTGCCATGATGGACGCCCTGTACTGTCTGTATGTCCGTGATTTAAGGGGAGTAAATGGACTCAACCCAGACTGGCCTCTCCTAGTGATACATACAAAAGACAAAAGATTCCCTGCAGGCACAACCAACATTGCCAGAGAAACGGTCATCAAGAATGAACACCTCTTTGCTGACGTATACAGGACCCTTCACAGAAAGATGACGGATGGCACAACCATTCCCTACATTCCCACACATCAGCAAGTTGACACCATTCTTTGCTACCACAGAGATCTTGGACATGCTAAAAACCAAAATCTATACAATTTCCTAAAGCATAAAGCCTGGTGGCTAACCTTATACCGTAATGTCCAGGAAGTCCTAGACCAATGTGAGGTATGCAAGAAATTTGCTAAAAGCAAAACCCCACCTAAGTCTGTACTCCCCATTTGAACCCAACTACCTTTCAAATTATGGGCTCTTGACATTCCGAGCCCCATGCCTTGAAAGCACAGCAACAAAAAATACATTATCACAGCCATTGACTTAGAGACAAGGTGGCCAGTAGCCCAAGCGGTGAAGGCACACACCGGCAACAATGTACAACAATTTATTGGCAAAGAAATAATCAGCAGGTTTGGAAAGCCAGAACTCCTGATAACCAACAGAGACAAAGAATTGACCTCTGAAGACACCAATGTGTACCTCACCAATAATGGGTTCAAACACACCGTCACAACACCATACCACCCACAGGCTTATGGACACGTAGAGCGGCTTAATAGTAGCCTTGTGCAAGCCCTAGCCAAACTCACTGCTGGGAGACCTGAAGACTGGTTTAAGCAGCTACCAACCGCATTACTTGTGTGCCAAACCCAAGTGAATAGATCCACCAAAAAAGCCTGTTTGAACTGGTATATGGCACACAGCTAAATATCATTCAAGCATTGACAGGACCCAAGTTGGAAATTCCAAATCAAGTCCCCCCTTGCTCGGACCCACAAGTAGTAGAGGCCAACATCAGGCAAGCAGCTAATAAAAGGAACGCTTACAAAAGTCATTTGTTCCCATCTGCAATAGATATGAAGTTGGGGACAGAGTTTGGGTCATGAATACTGACAAGAGCAAACTACAACCTGAGAAATTAGGGCCCGAAATCATTCTGAAGGTAAACAACAATAACACTTACCTTATGCAAGGGCTTGAGAAACGCAAGCAAGACAAGACCTTACACCATGATTGCCTACAACCCTGAAAAGCAAGACAGAAACAATGAGAAACCTCCCTGCCTGCCACCAAACAACAACTGATTCAATACGGCGCCCGGGCGCCTGACAACCTCCCTGAAAACCTGTCCCCAGAGGAGGCCAACCTTTAGCCGGGTGGGGGTGTCCAAACTGCAGGCTTGACCCGCCAGCAAGGTTCCAACCAAGCATGTTTGTGACCTGCAATTCAATTATCTGGTCACCTGAAGCCAGACTAGAAAGTCAACTCAAATTACCAAATCCAACAACATGAACAGATGATGATCCTTCACGGTGGATACCTTGATTTGGAGCTTGACTCATTATCAGGATCAAGCCACCCCTTTCTTTCACCCAACTGTGTGATCATCAATCTTGTTCCTGTTATCATTGATTCACATGAGTAATATATTCATTATCTCACAATAAAGATTATTATCTAGTTTCTAAATATTTTTCCCGTGTTACTTTGCTAAAACAGCACAGTTATGACATTATATTCATTATTTTTCCTTAAGAAATCTTTTTAATAGTTAAATGTACCAGTTTATTGATGGTGAGTATCCCAATATTAACATTCCCCTTGGTTAATAATTGTTCACTATTAAAACCTTGTTTTATATACTTTGGTTAGGGTTTATAACTCTATCTCTCCTTTTGTAACCCAGTATAATTTTTAGCAGTATTCTGTAAAAATTATATTACAGACAGTAACTACCTTTTTATACCTTCTGAATCTTAACCCTAATGCTTTACATGCTTTAGTTTATAACCTTGCACCAAAATGGGCAAGGCCTTTCATTTTTACAAAGATGGCATTCAATACTCTCAGCAACAGTCAATCACCAACGGATCCCCAGCTGCCACCTTGTGACTCCCTGATCATCAAGTCAATCACTTTCCTCCCCAGTCAGAATATGATGTCATGTAAAATCAGCTCCTCCAAGCCAATCAATGCACTCAATTCCTATTGGTCCATAGACGCCATTTTCCCCATCCAATCCTCCCAGGTGACCAGCATCAACCCCACCATCTAATCAAGTCCTCCCCCCTCAACCCAGTCTGCCACCTAACGTGCACCACCCAATCCAATTCCCCCAATAAAACTTGCTCCCAATAATTTTTATTTTTTAATTTATATTGGTTTAACGTTTACAAGTTTTTATAGTTATAATAAATATTTTACATTAAAATAAAGTGGGGATTGATTTTGTCATGCCATAAGTTAAATTTATGTTGTAACTGTGCTGTTTTAGCAGAGTTACACGGGAAAGAAATTAGAAGATAGATAATAATCTTTATTGAGAGATAGTGATTATATAGTTCATGTGAGTCAAGGATAGTAGGAATAAGATTGGTGATCACACGGCTGGATGAAAGAAGGGGGTGGCTTGATCCTGATAATGAGTCAAGCGCCAAATTGAGGTATCCACCATAAAGGACCATCATCTGTTCATGTTGTTGGATTTGGTAATTTGAGTTTACTTCCTAGTCTGGCTTTAAGTGACCAGATAATTGGAGTGCAGGTCACAAACCCGCTTGGTTGGAACCTTGCTGGTGGGTTGAGCCTGCGGTTTTGACATACACACACACCAACAGAAGGTTGGCCTCCTCTGGAGGCAGGTTGTCAGGGAGGTTGTCAGGAGCCCGGGTGCCATATTGGACTAGTTACTGTTCTGTGGCAGGCAGGGCGGTATCTTGTTGCTTCTGTCATGCCTTGAAGGGTTGTAGGCAATCATGATGTAGGGTCTTGTCTTGCTTACGTTTTCCAAGCCCTTGCATGAGGTAAGTGTTATTGTTGTTTACCTTTAGAATGATTGCTGGCCCCACTTTCTTGGGTTGTAGCTTGCTCTAGTCAAGATTCATGACCCAAACTTTGTCCCCAACTTCATGTCTATTGCAGATGAGAATGAATGTCTTTTGCAGAAGTTCATTTTCCTTTTCTGTTTGCTTGCTGTTAGCCTCTATTACTTGAGGGTCTGAGCGTGGAGGGACTTCACTTGGAATTTTCAGTTTAGGCCCTGTCAATGTTTGAATGATATTTAGCTGTGTGCCATAGACCAGTTCAAACAGGCTTTTTTGGTGGATCTATTCACTTGGGTTTGGCACACAAGTAGTGCAGTCAGCAGCTGCTTATACCAGTCTTCAGGTCTTCTGGCGGTGAGTTTGGCTAAGGCTTGCACAAGGCTACCATTAAGCTGCTCTAAACGTTCATTGGCCTGTGGGTGGTATGGTGTTGTACGGTGCTTGACTCCATTTTTGGTGAGGTATGTATTGGTGTCTTTGGAGGTCAACTCTTTGCCTCCATTGGTTATCAGGAGTTCTGGCTTTCCAAACTTGCTGATTATCTCTTTGCCAATAAATTGTTGTACGTCATTGCCAGTGTGTGCCTTCACTGCTTGGGCTACTGGCCATCTTGTAGCAAAGTCAATGGCGGTGATGATGTATTTCAAGTCATTGTATTTTCCAGCATGGGGCCAACAATGTCAAGAGCCCACACTTGAAAGGTAGTTGTGTGCAGATAGGGAGTACTGACTTTGGTGGGGTTTTGCTTTTGGCAAACTTTTTGCATACATCACATTGGTCTATAACTTCTTGACCATTGCGGTATAAGTTTAGCCATCAGGTCTTATGTTTAAGGAACTCATATAGGTTTTGGCTCTTGGGGTGTCCAAGGTCTCTGTGATAGTGTAGGATTGTATTGACTTGCTGATATGTGGGAATGTAGAGGATGGTTGTGCTGTCAGTCATTTTTCTGTATAGGGTCCCATATTTGTCAGCAAAGAGGTGTTCATTTTTAATGCTGTTTCCTTTGTTATGTTGTTTGTACCCAGGGGGAAACCTTTGTCTTTTGTTTGTAGCACTAAGAGAGGCCAGTCTGGGTTGAGCCTATTCTCTCTTCTTGAAGTACGGACATACAAGCAGAACAGGGCGTCTGCCAGGGAAAGCTTGGCCCCAGGTTTGTACTGGATGAACATGTTAAATCTCTCTAATAGCTCCATCCACCGGGCTTGGGGGCGTGACAGATTAGCTTGGGATTTGAAGTAGATGAGTGACTTGTGATTGGTTTACGCTGCAAATTCTTCCTGGTGTTCTAGGTAACAGCGCCATTTGACTAGGTAGTGTACAATAGCCAATAGTTCTTTGTCGTGAATAGGGTATCAACACTCACTGTCTGTTAACTTTCATGATTCATAAGCTACGGGAAGGAAGTCATCATCATTATTTTTGATCTGTAGTAATCCCCTAATGGATGCATCTGAAGCGTCAGTTTCTATTTGGTATTCCCTGTCATGTTTGGGGTATTGTAGGATAAGAGCTGTTGTGAGTTTCTCCTTGAGGCGTCTAAAACAGAGGTCATGTTAGGGGGTCCACACAAACTTGGACTTGGCACCTGTTATGATGGATAAGGGGGCAGTCAAAATGCCACAGTCAGGTATGAAGCGTCATACATAGGCCATCATTCCCAAGAAGGTGTGGAGTTATAACTTATCCTTGGGTGGTGGAATCTTGCAGATGGCTTGTATCTTTTGACTGTTGGGTTTGATGCCGTCCTTTGAGACTATTTGTCCCAAGAAGGGTAGTTGTTCATAAAAGAACTGGCACTTGGAGGGCTTGGCCAACAGTTTATGTTGTGCCAAGGTTGCAAAGACTTCCTCTAGGTCTTTGTGGTGCTGTTCCACCAAGGGGCTGTAGACAATAATATTGTCCAGGTACACTAGGGCGTGTTTGTCTATGTGGGACGCAAATACTTTGTTCATGAAGGTTACAAAGGTGGACGGGGCATTGGTCATGCCAAAGTTGAGTACCACACATTTGTAGGAGCCGTATTTAGTGCATAAGGCCGTCTTGGGGATGTCTTCCTTTTGAATACAAATCTGAATGTAGCCTGCAGTTAGATTAATCTTGGAGAAGACGGTGGCTCCTCCCAAGGCTTCAAAGAGGTCATCAATAAGTGGTAGCAGGTAAAAATTCTTAATGTTAACTTTTTTTAGGGCTTGGTGTCTTTGACCAGACGTAGGGTACCGTCCTTCTTAGCCACAAAGGATATGGCAGCCCCAAAGGGAGACTGTGAGGGGCAGATAAGTCCTTTTTCCAATGCCTCCTTGAGATAGGTGTGTAAGGTGTTGTCTTCATTTGGGGTCAGCTTATAGATAGGGCGCGCCTTGGGTACAGCCCCCTTGAGTTGGATGGAGTGCTGAATGTGCTTTTCAGGGGGCAGCCCTGGTAGCGCTTCCTTGAAGATTTCTGGATGGTGGGCCACAATTTCGTGGTCCTGAGGCGTGGAGGTATCCTGGTGATTCTTGAAGTGTATGATCTCATACTGGCAGGAGTCCCAGTCAATTTCCTTTAGGTTTTCCTTTTTGTCCTGGGTCTCTGTGATACATACAAAGACGTGGTTGCGTAGAAGTTGGTCCACAGAGTCAGGGTAGATCTGGTGATTGACACCTTCACGTTTGATGGTCAGCACAGAGGTTGCCCAGTCTACGTGAGGATTGTTCTTCCGTAACCAGTCTAGTCCCAGTACAATATCAAACTTGTTAAAGTCAATGTAGGACTTTGAATAGTGGAGTGAAGGTCCTCAAGCATGACAGAGAAGGGGGCAGTTTTCTTTGTCACGGCAATGTGATTTTTGTCAGCCAGGTGTCATTTTTAATCTTCAAAGGATTAGTAGCCAGCTTGAATTTATCCACAAAGCTACTGTTGACTAAAGTTCAATTTTTGCCCAAGTCCAGGAGTGCTGAGCCTGTGTAACTGCAAAAGCGGAAATGATAGGACATCAATTTATTGGGATGTCTGGCAATGGTGTACAGTACTGGGTCATCAAGGGCACCTGGATCATTGGGCATTGGTCCACGTCCTTGGGTTGGTATTCATCATTGGACAAGTCAGGAGTTGTTTGGGGAGAGCTTGGCTTGCTTAGTGCTCTCCCTGGGCTTTTCCCTTATCTTGGTTGCCTTGTGTGGCAGTGACACAGAAATGGGTCCGGTTCGACTGGCCATTGTTTCCAATTTCCATGTCCATTTGTCTTGTGGGTTTGTGGTTGGTGTTATTCCTGTTGCTTCAGGGGATGGTTGAGAGGAGCACTCACCTGGATGGAAATCCTTGGGTCTTTCTTGTTTCCCAGTTTGTGCCTTGTGCAGTGTGTTGGATGTTTGCTCCGCTTTCTCTGCTTCACTGTACAGGCTTTGCAGGTTGATCACCTGGTCCAGGTTCACATGCTCTATCACATGCAACTTAAGAGCATTGTAATACATGAGGTGTGTGGCTGGGGTGTCAAAGGCCAAGTCAGATGGTGCACAAAGACGGAGTTTCTTGTAGGCGCGGGTGAGCTCCTTTACAGTGCCTGTCTGTGTCAGGTTCTTTACTTGGTGTATGATCATGAGCGCCGTGTCCTTATGCACAAACCTTGCCAGGAAGTCTTGCTTAAAGGTATCCCAGTTCTTGTTAGTATGCTCTTCATGCCACTTGTTGCACCAGATGCCAGTGTCATGAGTCAGGCAAATGAAAATTTATGCAATCCAAAACCGCTGTGGACACTCCATCTGAGCCAGCTTGCTCTGGGCAGACTGGATCCATGCAGTGGTGTTGTTGTTGTTGGCCCTGGCATAGGGCTTAAAGGCGGCTCTGCAAAGTCTTTGTGCAACATAGGCAGGCATAGTGGTTTTGTCAGCTGGTTGCAGCATTGAGGAAGGTGCCTGAAAGAACCCTTGGGCGGACAGGGCGGTGAAGGCGGTTAGCAGGATCACCATGTTTTGGTAGAGGACAAAACCATCAGGTATCTTGGTACCAAGGGTGTACAGAGTCCAGTCAGGCGAGAGGCCAGACATAATTCTGTCAAGGATTTGTTGGTTGCGGCGTGTGCAGGCAACAGGCAGAATTTTTTAAGATAAGGTAGGATGGAGAGCCTACCTGTGCTACAATGTTGTAACTGTGCTGTTTTAGCAGAGTTACATAGGGAAAAATATTTAGGAGATAGATAATAATATTTATTGTAAGATAGTGATTATATAGTTCATGTGAATCAAGGATAACAGGAATAAGATTGGTGATTGCACGGTTGGATAGAAGAGGGGATGACTTGATCCTGATAATGAGTCAAGTGCCATATTGTTTTATCCACTGTGAAGGATCATCATCTGTTCATGTTGTTGGATTTGGTAATTTGAGTTGACTTCCTTTCTGGCTTTGAGTGACCAGATAAACAGATTGCTGGTCACAAACCCGCTTGGTTGGAACCTTGCTGGCAGGTCAAGCCTGCGGTTTCAACATTTGGCTGCTTTAATAATTAATAATTATTTTATTTTCAATATAAATTTAATATATTTGAGGCGCTACAATAAAGCAAATTTAAAAACTACAAGTGTTATGGACCAACCAATTGGAATGGATGTATATGTGGTGTCTTTGTTTAGCACATACCAGAAACACCTCAGTTAGGCTACCAGTTTAACTTGATGAAATAAGCCTGTTGAAAAAGACATGTCTTTTTCAACAGGCTTATTTCTTCAAGTTAAACTGTTTGCACTAATCAAGGCATGTCTTGTCTGAGCCAAGCACAAAGACACCACATATACACCCATTCCAATTGGGTGGTCCATAACACTTGTAGTTTTTAAATTTTCTTTATTCTAGCTCCTAAAATATATTAAATTTATAATAGAAATAATATAATTAAATGAATAATCCATTACAACGCATACAGTAGTTTTTAAACCTGTTGAGATAAATATATATTATTCAGTTTAGAACACATGAACTCAGTCTAAAAACAAATCAAAAATCAAGGAGTTTATATTAAATTACAATAGATTTGGATCCACTTTGATTTTGCTTTTATACTGAGTTCATGAGTTCTAAACTTTCTAATATATGTTTATCTCAACAGGTTCAAAAACTACTGTATATCTCTAATAAAATGATCTACATATAATCCATTAAAGTGGCTATCTTTTAATAAATGTATAATTTGGGTTGCACTTGGCATATTGATTTAATAATAAATTATATTATACTTGGACAAAACATACACATAAAAAATATGTTGTTTATGATGCTAGGAATATGTTAGTTTATATAAAAAATATACATAATAGAATATCAAATAAATATTGGTGCTTAAAGCTAATAAAATATCCTAAGTGAAATTAAGATTTATTTATTTAAACTCTATTAGTTACAATATAATAGATATAGTTTATTGGTATAAAAAGGGCTGAGATAAGTACAAGGAAAACATGGCAGGATTGGAAGCAACAATAAAGGAATTGGACTCAGCAGTGGCTAAAATCAAGGAGGTCAAATAAAAGATGAAGGACATGCTAAAGAAGGTGGTGCTAGAAGGCAACAAACTAGGCAAACTTACTGTGAAGGCTGTGAAGAAGAAGATTCCCAATACTACCAACAAACTTGCAACCAGGCTCCTTAATGTACAGAAAGATGTTCTCACTGACCTACAGTTCAAGCCACAGGGGTTCACAACTGCGGAGGTGTGGTCAAAGGACCCCAAGATGTTTGAGCAGCTAAAAAATAAAAAGAAATAAAAACTAACAGAAGACAACCAGGAAACAGCTAGTGACAAGTCCTGTGAAGCAGCCCCCTTAAAGGGGGCAACAAGTAAAGATATATAAGAAGGTAAAAAATAAAACATCAAATAAAAAATCTTACTAACCTTTTTTATTTAGAAGAAACAGAAGGAGAAGTTGCCAGTATCTAAGACCGTACATATTGCACACATTCTAAAATAACTACGTCCCCCACATAAGGCGTCAGCTGCCGCCTCTGAAATGATTAATAAATTAAAAAAATTATCATATGAAATAAGAACAACTTACATCACTTGAACCAAATCAAGATAACATCAAATGGCGGGTCTTGGCTTTGGCCAAGGTCCCCAACATGCAACTTGACCAGTACATTCTGCTCCCTGGCTTCTATAAGCTCTTCATCATGCTTATCTGGGATTAGGTCCAAAATTATGCCAAACCAAACCTACCCAAAATGGAGAGAGGACAAGAAGAAGTCTGTTTCTGTTACCTGAACAAGCACACACTATCACATATCCTAAAAAATATTAATGAAAAAATGATAAAACTTATCTATAGTTCTGCAACCGTCATGCCTGCAGTAGTATGCGTTCTTGGAGACTTTAGGGCCTCCTAGTGCTCCAACAAGACTGATATACCAAAAACAATTGCAAAACTCTTTGTCACTATGTCCTTTAAGAATAAAATTATTACCCTATATAATAAATTTTGTGAGTTCTCTGCCCTGTTTTCAGGGTAGAGACTTCACTTGATTTTTTACCTAGGTCTTATTGTACTGATGTGGCTTAAAGCAGAAGCCCACAACTGTCTGATGTGATAAAAAACTGGATGTAGTACGCCATTTACTAGACAGAAAGAAAATTTCCCAAGAATACAACTCAATAGAGCATGTTATTCAGGATTCAGTTATTCTTGCTGCCACCTATGGGATGGCTGCTCCACCAGAAAAAATCCTCCTAGCCAATTGTGTCACAATGCTCCCGTATTTTACCTGCCGCAACTTATTTAGTACAGGTCCAATGTCAGCATACATGTTGTTGAGTTTATACTTCTGGGAAGTATAATAAAAAATAAGGGGAAGATTTAAGAAGATAACAATACTTTATTGAATATGAATATAGAATAATATATAGTATCATGACAAGCCACATGCCGTCCATGTACGTCATGGAGGTCAATGGGGCTTATCTGAGTAATGTTCCTCTTGAGTCAAAATGCTTAATCAAGTTGTGTTCCATTTAGGACCTGGATTGAATGATCCCCAACATAGATGGTTGACTGATAATGATGCCACCAGTTTATTGACTGGCTGGTGAGCCATTTGGTGATTTACTCAAGGTGGTAATTCCCAAAAGGAAGTAATCAAAGATGTTGCAACATCTCCCCCTGGGGTGCTGGAAGGCAGAGCCTTGGGAATTTTCTTGAGAGAGTTGGGTATGCAGGCTTGATATTGATCCAGTTTAGTGTTATGTACAGGGATCCTTGAATTTTGCTGGGCAGTTCTTGCCTTACACAAGCGGAGTTGGTTGTGGTGCATACATTTTAGTTTGGTTTGAGCGTCAATTCCCTTGATAAGGTAGGTATTGTTGGGTTTAACTTCCATGACAATTCCTGTTCCATATAGTCCTGGGTCTAGTTTGTGGGCAACTGTGGTAAGTTTGACTCCCTTAAAGTCAACTCCCTGGTACTTGACTCCCTTGAACTCAACACTATAGTAAAGTGAGAATTCAGCTTTTGTCCTGATTGACTCCCTGGTACTTGACACTTTTTTAATTAGCAGATCTTGATGTACTGAAAACTTTTAATATAAAAAATTAAGCTATACAAGTATGTTATACTAAAGTGACCCCAAAAAACTCAAAAATGCAATAATAACAGTACCTTAATTAATAGAAACTAGGAGAAATAAGCAATTATTTCTCATTTTATATGTAATTTACACTCTTCATTATGAAAATATTTTTATTACCATATAAAATTAAAATTATAATGAGACAAAAATAAACACAAACACAACAAATAAATTTATGCAAAATATAAAGAAATTTTAATATTTATTTGATATAGTTCATATAAGCACAACTGTGAATATCATATGTTTTATTTGAAAATTAACAAAAATTAAGATATTTCACTTACTTCCAACTATAAATATTCATTTCAAACTTACCATGTATACATAAAACAATTAATGCTATCTAATTAAGTTAAAAAACTTAAAATTGAACTAATAACTAAATAATCAAAGCTAATAAGTAAAAATTAAAGTTAAAAAGTTAAAAGTTAAAAGTAAAAATCATATAGCTGAGCAAGCAAGCAAGTTTATTCCTCCTCCTTCTTTTCCCGTTTCATTTTGGCCCCTTCCAGGAGGGCAGTGGCAATAAGATCAAGCTGCTGCTTAAGCTCAGAGGCCTTGTATTTATGCTTAGCCGCACCCTGGATTGCCTTGGTGAAGAGGGTACAGCGGGTGGTTGGCTTGGTGGGGGGATGTGGTTGGCCAAGTCACGCAGCTTGGAGATGGTCTTCTCCTGCTTGTGCTGCAAGAGGGAAAAGAACTTATTGAATTTGGGGTGGAGCCCAAAGTTGGTCTTAAGGTGTTTGTGGTAAGCCTCTAGCGCTGAGGTGGTCTTGAGTTCACCATTCACTGCCGCCCGGTACACATTCCAGCTGGCCTTGGCACGGGTCTTGCCTCGCCTCTGCGTGATAACCTTCCCAATCCACTGGGGCTCGAAGTACTCAAGGAAAGGCTTGAACTCTGAGTTCTTCACTATGTAGGGATCCTTTGAGAGCACCTCAAACCCCATTGCAGTATGCTCTGGCTTTAAAAAATCCAAAGCACTAAATTGTGCCAGCACAAATCTGCAGGTGTCTGAAGTATCCCTCTGGCTCAACCTACTAAGCTCTGTGTGAGCCTGCACGTTACAAGCAACTGCTTGGCAGAAGTGGAAGTGGCACCCCTGCACCTCCCCGCTAAACAGCTTCTCAAATGCATTGAACTGAGCAGGCTCAAAGTCCATAATGCATACGCGAGGCCCAAGAGCTCTTAGCCTTGCCTTTTCCTCCAAGTCCAGGGTGGCCTGGTCTTTGTCAGAGGCAGGTGGGTTTGCGCGGTGTGGGGGGGAGTCTTCTTGGATTCATCATCATTGGCGGGAGGAAGGAAGACAAGTTCTTGGCGGAGGATGGAGAACGCGCAGGTATAAATGGCCTCAGTGGCCCCAGGAAGAAGGAAGAACGCAAGTGGAATCACCCGGATGTCAATCTGGGCATGAATCATCCAGAGCTGCTTGAACATCTGGGGGCAAGTGGCAAAGGTACCATCAACTAGCCAGGTTGACGCCCTTTTTAACTCCATCAGGTTCTGCTGAGTTGAGTAGCAGATTATACGGTCCTTGGCTGCAGGCCCGTCATCATGAAGCAGGAAGCGCTCCCCACTAGGAAGCTGCTTAAGCTCATGAGTGAGCGTGAGCTCAGAGAGGACGTCAGAAGCCTTGGGGGGAGGGGGATTTGTAGCAATACGCTTATTTCTGATGAATTTGACCAACTGCTCCTGTGTTGGTACCAACTTGAGATTGTTGGGTTTGAGATGCTGGAGGGCCTTGATGGCCAGATCAGAAGCGCGGAGGTTGGCAGTGGTGGGAATGACCTGAACAAGGTACCATTTAAGCATGTGAGTGATTAGATGATTGGGGGCTCACAAGTGTGCTCCCCTTTCTCCAACGTTACTTGCTCCCAGCCCTTGGTGTTCAACCGGGCCCTGCAAGACTTATCCTTGCAGACAAAGTGCTTGCTTTTGGTCTGCCGCTTTTGGTTGTTGCAATTAAAGATATAATTGTTGGCAATGTAACCAGGGCCGCCCTTTAAGGACATGATTGGAAAGTACCGGGGAAAGCGCTTAGGAACTTTGAACTCTCTGTCCACATTGCAAATTTTGTGGATGGCCAGTGGATCCCAAGCCACATTACCAGAAGCTTTAAACTTCTTGGAGTAATCCTCTGGCTCATCTAGGGGGTCAGATGAAGAAGGAGGGGAAGAGCCATTGGGAGGGGGAGGGGAAGGATTCTTTGAGGCCTGCTTGGATGCCTCCTTTTTCTTACCAGAAGAAGAGAAGGGCTCCTTAGCAGCCTTTGCCTTCTTGGTCCGGCGCTCCTTGGTAGGCTTGGAGTTGGCCTCTGAGTGATAAAATGAGTGGTTGGTAAGATCACCATCTGATTTATTGGGGGAGGAATTTTGGGGGGAAGGTGAAGGGGATGTAGAAGATGAGGGTGGAGAAGTGGGAGGAGATGGGGTTGGAGGTGATGGGGTTGGAGACTTTGCCTTTGCAGGCTTCTTGGCACGCTTGGGGGTGGAGGCAGTTTCTTTGGAGCCTTTGGAGGCTTGGCGCTTAGGCTGCTGGCTGTTCTTGCTTGATTTTGTCTAAAGAAAAGTTTAGCATTGTAAATAAAATGATTGAGAAGATATTGCAAACACAAAGAGGTAAAGCAAAGCAAAAGTTGAATGAAAAGTGTGCAAATAAAGTTTTATTTATTTAAAAAACATAAAAAAGTAAATAGAAGCAAAATAGAAACTCAAAGTATAGATATAAAGGTTAAAACATAGAAAGTAAGTGATTTTGTGATGAAGAATCAAAGATGTTAGGTTCAGCATAACATCTTAGTGTTAAATCAATGTAAAAGTTTAATTGAAAATCAAAAAAATATATGAAAATTATATGGAGAGCAGCAGAAAAAGTAGTAGATTATAATAGCAAAAAAATTATTATGTGGGATTTTTTTATTAAGAGTTGAAAATTTAAAACATAGTAAAGTGTTGAGTTCAACACTGTCAAACAGCCAGAAAAAGCTGAATTCTCACTGTCAAGTATGCTGGAGTCGAGCAGAAACATCAAATTTACTATGTTTTTTACATATAAACCTTGCTTAAATTTAAACCAGGCTCAAAATTTAACCCAAAAGCAAGGCAGTTTTGTATGCTCAAAAATAAAAAAATACAACATAAGTTAAAAAAGTAAATGAGCGGAAATGTGTTTATTAATGATTAGGGTATGCCGTGAGGAGCTGGGAGTGAATTATTTACCATAGTGTTGGTTAAAACGTTAAGAAGCTCTCTGTACTAATCCCCAAGTTAAAGTGTTGAGTGGGTGAGTGTCAAGTGGCGCTCATAGTACGTCACATATTAATTTAGCCTTAATTCCAAGCCTTTAATTAGTTAAATCTAAAACCAATCAGGTGTCAAGTGGATAGAGTCAAACAAAGAAAGTGTCAAGTTTCAGTTTTTTATAAATTACATATGAAATCTCTTAATAAATTGGGCTTAATTTATGTGGCACCACCTAATCCAAAAACCCAGGAATGACATAATGTAAAACAAGTGGGGCATTTGATTAATATCTGTACCACTAAATCCAGTATAGTGGTGCTTGGGAGCCTAATCAACAACTATGGACACTAATAATAAAAATATAATAGTAATTAACAATTTTTATATAAGCAAATATGTATTTTATTAATAAAATTAAAATTTGGTTTAAAAAGTGTCAAACTGGTCACTTTTGGGTTTAGAGTGTTGAACACAGGTTTTTTCATTTCTATTAGTAAATTTACTTATAAATTGCCCCTTAAATTGGTATTTTAGCTAACCGATTTATTAAACAGAGTCAAGTTTGAGTAAATCCAACCTTGGTTTTTAGTTTTAAACCCCTAAATTACTAGTAAAAATTAGATTAAAATAGGTTAAGCCAAAAATACTAATAGATGCACATATGCGGCGCTCAACTCCCTGGTACTTGACAAAGTGTCAAGTACCAGGGAGTCAAGTTTAAGGGAGTTGAACTTACCACAGTTGCCGTTTGTGTTGATTGTGATTATTGACCCATATCTTGTCCCCAACTTGGAACCTTTCTTGTTGTAATGGGTTTGCTTCCCGCTGGACCCTTTGGCGTCCCATCCTTTCTTGATCTTTTCTGGCAAGTAGTACCTTAGGATCATTACTGTCTGGTATTTCCTTTGGGAGCAGCAGTTGTGGTCCTGTGGCTGTACTGAAAAGTGAGGGTTTCTAACCATAGATGAGTTCATAAGGACTTTTGCCTGTATTGCAGTTGACTTGTGTTCTGCAGACCATAAGGGCAGTTGGTAGCATGTCAACCCAGGCTTTTGGATTGTTGGCAGATAGCTTACTGAGGGCTTCCACTAGAGAGCCGTTATTTGTTCTATGTGTCCATTTGCTTGTAGATGGTATGAGCTGGCTGTGATGTGTTTTATTCCGTTCTTGGCAATGTAGATATTGGTGTCAATAGCTTTAAGTTCAGTGCCTCCATCTGTGATCAGGAGGTCAGGTTTCCTAAACTTTGCTATGATTTTTTTGCCAATGAATTGTCTCATATTGTTACCTTTGTGCTCTTTTTTAGCTTGTGCTACGGGCCACCTGGTTGCATAGTCAATAGCTGTTATGATGTACTTCTTGCCTTTGCTTTCACTGAGCATAGGTCCCACAATATCCAACAACCATACCTTGAAGCGTTATGTGATGGATACAGGTACTACTGACTTGGGTGGCGCTTTGGTTTGGGCATACTTCACACAGACTTCATATTGATTCAGTACCTCTCTGATATCATCTAGCATTGTCAAAACCGCAGGCTTGACCCGCCAGCAAGGTTCCAACCAAGCGGGTTTGTGACCTGCAATCCAATTATCCGGTCACCCAAAGCCAGACTAGGAAGTAAACTCAAATTACCAAATCCATCAACATGAACAAATGATGATCCTTCACAGTGGATAACTCAATTTGGCGCTTGACTCATTATCAGGATCAAGCCACCCCCCTCTTCTATCCAACTGTGTGATCACCAATCATGTTCCTGTTATCCTTGATTCACATGAGCTATATATTCATTATCTCACAATAAAGATTATTATCTAGTTTCTAAATATTTTTCCCTGTGTAACTCTGCTAAAACAGCACAGTTACAACATTAGGAGCACAGGTAGGCTCTCCATCCTTTCTTATCTTGAAAAATTCCGCCTGTTGCCTGCACACACTGCAGCCAACAAATCCTTGACAGAATTATTTCTGGCCTCCCACCCAACTGGACTCCATATACTCCTGGTACCAAGATACCTGATGGTTTTGTCCTCTACAAAAACACAGTGATCCTGCTACCCGCCTTCAACGCCCTGTCTGCCCAAGGATTCTTTCAGGCACTTTCCACAATGCTGCAACCAGCTGACAAAACCACTATGCCTGCCTATGTTGCACAAAGACTTTGCAGCGCAGCCTTTAAGACCTTTGCCAGGGCCAACAACAACAATGCTGCCACATGGATCCAGTCTGCCCAAAGCAAGCTGGCTCAAATGGAATGCCCACAGCAATTCTGGATTGCAGAGATTTCTATTCCCCTGACCCATGACGCTGGCACCTGGTGTGACAAGTGGTACAAAGACCACACTGACAAGAACTGGGACACCTTCAAACAGGACTTCTTGGCAAGGTTTGTGCTTAAGGATACAGCGCTCATGATCATACGTCAAGTAAAGAACCTGACCCAGACAGGCACCGTTAAAGAACTCACCCGCGCCTACAAGGAACTCCGTCTCTGTGCCCCATCCAACATGGCCTTTGACACCCCAGCAACACACCTCATGTACTACAACGCCCTCAAGTTGCACGTAATGAGACATGTGAACCTGGACCAGGTAACCAACCTGCAAAGTCTGTACCGTGAAGCGGAAAAAGCGGAATAAACATCCAACGCTCTACACAAGGCACAGACTGGGAAACAAGAAAGGCCCAAGACTCCCATCCAAGCGGGCACCCTACTCAACCACCTCCTGGAGGCAACAACAACAACAACCACAAACCCACAGGTTTGAATGGGAATGGGAATGGAAATAACGGCCAGTCAAATTGTACCCATTTCTGTGTCACCGCTACCCAAGGCAACCAAGATAAGGGAAAAGCCCAGGGAGAGCATTAAGCAAGCCAAACTCTCCCCACGCACCCCCTGACTTGCCCAACAATGAATACCAACCTGAGGACGTAGCCAATGCCCAATGATCCAAGTACCCTCGGAAGACCCAGTACTATACACCATTGCCAGACATCCCAATAAATTGATATCCTATCCTTTCCGCTTTTGCAGTTAAACAGGCTCAGCACTCCTGGACTTGGGCAAAGATTGAAATTTAGTCAACAGTAGCTTTGTGGATAAGTTCAAGCTGGCTACTAATCCTTTGCAGATTAAAAACGTGGTCCTAGCTGACAAACACCACTTTGCTGTGACAAAGAAAACTGTCCCCTTCTCTGTCATGCTTGAGGACCTTCACTCCACCATTCAAAGTCCTACATTGACTTTACCAAGTTTTATATTGTACTGGGACTAGACTGGTTACGGAAGAACAATCCTCACGTAGACTGGGCAACCTCTGTGCTGACCATCAAACGTGAAGGTGTCAATCACCAGATCTACCCTGACTCTGTGGACCAACTTCTACGCAACCACGTCTTTGTATGTATCACAGAGACCCAGGACAAAAAGGAAAACCTAAAGGAAATTGACTGGGACTCCTGCCAGTATGAGATCATACACTTCAAGAATCACCAGGATACCTCCACGCCTCAGGACCGCGAAATTGTGGCCCACCATCCAGAAATCTTCAAGGAAGCGCTACCAGGGCTGCCCCCTGAAAAGCACATTCAGCACTCCATCCAACTCAAGGGGGCTGTACCCAAGGCGCGCCCTATCTATAAGCTGACCCCAAATGAAGACAACGCCTTACACACCTATCTCAAGGAGGCATTGAAAAAAGGACTTATCCACCCCTCACAGTCTCCCTTTGGGGCCACTGTACTTTTTGCGGCCAAGAAGAACAGTACCTTGCATCTGAACACAGACTACCATGCCCTAAACAAAGTCATCATTAAGAATTGTTACCCACTTCACTAATTGACAATCTCTTTGACGCCTTGGGAGAAGCCACTGTCTTCTCCAAGATTGATCTAACTACAGACTACAATCAGATTTGTATCAAGGAGGAAGACATCCCCAAGACAGCCTTCTACATCAAGTATGGTTCCTACAAATGTGTGATACTCAACTTTGGAATGACCAATGCCCTGTCTACCTTTGTAACCTTCATTAACAAAGTGTTTGCACCACACATAGGCAAACACACCTAGTGTGCCTGGACAATATTATTGTCTACAGCCCCTTGGTGGAACAGCACCATAAAGACCTAGAGGAAGTCTTTGCAACCTTGACACAGCACAAACTGTTGGCCAAGCCCTCCAAATGCCAGTTTTTCTGGGAGCAACTACCCTTCTTGGGACACATAGTCTCAAAAGACAGCATCAAACCGACCGTCAGAAGATACAAGCAATCTGCAAGATGCCAACTCCCAAAGATAAATCAGATTTCCGCACCTTCTTGGGAATGATAGCCTATGTATGACGCTTCATACCCAACTGTGGCGTCTTGACTGCCCCCTTGTCTGCCATAACAGGCGCCAAGTCCAAGTTTGTGTGGACCCCCCAACGTGACCTCTGTTTTAGACGTCTCAAGGAAAAGCTCACAACAGCGCCCATCTTACAATACCCCAAACAAGATGGAGAGTACCAGATGGAAACCAATGCCTCAGATGCATCCATTGGGGGAGTACTACAAATTAAGAATAGTGACGGTGACTTCCTTCCTGTAGCTTATGAATCACAAAAGTTGACAGACAGTGAGTGTTGATACCCTATCCACAACAAAGAACTGTTGGCTATTGTACACTACCTAGTCAAATGGTGCTGTTACCTGGAACAACAGGAAGAATTTACAGCACTAACCAATCATAAGTCATTCATCTACTTCAAGACACAAGCAAACCTGTCACACTGCCAAGCGCGGGGGGTGGGAATCTTAGAAAGGTTTAACATGCTCATTTAATATAAGCCCAGGGCTGAGCTTGCCATGGCAGATGCCCTGTCCTGTCTGTATGTCTGCGCTTCTAGGGGAGGGAATGGGCTCAACCCAGACTAGCCTCTCCTAGTGCTCCGTACAAAAGACAAAGGGTTCCCTGCAGGCACAACTGATATCACCAAAGAAACGGTCATCAAGAATGAACATCTCTTTGCTGACGTATACGGGACTTTTCACAGAAAGATGTCGGATGGCAAGACCATTCCCTACATTCCCACAAATCAATGAGTTGATACCATTCTTTGCTACCACAGAGATTTTGGACATACTATGAGCCAAAAATCTATACAAATTCCTAAAACATAAAGCCTGGTGGCCAACCTTATACTGCAATGTCCAGGAAGTGTTAGATCAATTCAAGGTCTGCAAAAAGTATGCCAAAAGCAAAACCCCGCCTAAGTCTGTACTCCCCATTCAAACCCAACTACTGTTCAAAGTATGGGCTCTTGACATTGTGGGCCCCATGCCAGGAAAGCACAACAACAAAAAATACATCATCACAGCCATTGACTTTGAGACAAGGTGGCCAGTAGCCCAAGCGGTGAAAACACACACTGGTAACATTGTCCGGCAATTTATTGGCAAGGAAATAATCAGCAGGTTTGGAAAGCCAGAGCTCCTGATAACCAATGGAGGCAAAGAATTGACCTCCAAAGTCACCAATGTTTACCTCACCAAGAATGGGGTCAAACACACCATCACAACACCATCCATCCACATGCCAATGGACGCATAGAGCGGCTTAATAGTAGCCTTGTGCAAGCCCTAGCTGAACTCACTGCCGGGAGACCTGAAGACTGGTATAAGCAGCTACCAACTTCATTACTTGTGTGCCAAACCCTAGTGAACAGATCCACCGGAAAAGGCTCATTTGAACTGGTATATGGCACGCAGTCAAATATCATTCAAGCATTGACAGGACCCAAACTGGAAATTCCAAGTCAAGCCCCCCCTTGCTCAGATCCTCAAGTAATAGAGGCCAACAGCAAACAGTCAGCCAAAGAAAAGGAGCGCTTATAAAAGACCTTTGTTCCCATCTGCCAGAGACATGAAGTTGGGGACAAAGTCTGGGCCATTTATGTTGACAAAAGCAAACTACAACCCAAAAAAGTAGGGCCAGCAATCATTATAAAAGATAAATAACAATAACACTTACCTTGTGCAAGGGCTTGGGAAATGCAAGCAGGACAAGACCTTACACCACAACCGCCTACAACCCTGCAAAGCAAGACAGAAACAATGAGAAACCTCCCTGTCTGCCACCAAACAACAACTAATTTGATATGGCGCCCGGGCTCCTGACAACCTCCCTGACAACCTGCTCCCAGAGGAGACCAACCTTCAGCTGGGGGGTGTCAAAACCGCAGGATTGACCCACCAGCAAGGTTCCAACCAAGCAGGTTTGTAACCCGCAATCCAATTATCTGGTCACCCAAAGCCAGACTAGGAAGTCAACTAAAATTACCAAAGCCAACAAAATGAACAGATGATGATCCTTCACGGTGGATACCTCAATTTGGCGCTTGACTCATTATCAGGATCAAGCCACCCCCCTCTTCCATCCAGCTGTGTGATCACCAATCATGTTCCTGCTATCCATTGATTCACAATAGCTATATAATCACTATCTCTCAATAAAGATTAGTATCTTTCTTCTAAATATTTTTCCCCATGTAACTCTGCTAAAACAGCACAGTTACAACAGCATTTTAGGCTACCAGTAGTGTGTCTTGAGATATTCATGCAAGTTTCTGCTGCAGGTGTGCCCCAGGTCTCTGTGATATCAGAGGTTTGTGTCAATCTTTTGTGTTGACAGGACGTAGGGTACAGTATCACCATTTGGAAGTATTTGGTGTAGTGTACCATATACGCTTTTGAACAGGTGTTTGTTATTAAGGACCTTCTCTTGGATGTCCATTGGTGTTCCAGGTGGGAACCCTTCCTGGAGATTCCCCATGATAAACATGGGCATTCAGGATTGCCATCAGCGCAAAGGACATGTTTGCCGTATAGCCTTGACAGGGCATCTGCAGTAAGCATTTCCTTGCCTGGCTTGTATTTTATTTGCATGGGGTATCTCTGTATGAGACTCATACAATTGGCTTGCCTTCTTGACAAGTCCTGTTGTGTCTTAAAGAATATTAATGACTTGTGATTGGTGAGGACTTTAAATGTTTAGGCTCCTTCTAGAAAAAATTGCCATTTCATGAGGCAGTGTACAATGGCTACTAGTTCTTTATTGTGTATGGGGAATCTTTTTTCACTATCAGATAGTTTCCTTGACTTGTACGCCACAAGGAGAAAATCCTTTTCTGCTGTCTGGATACAGATTACTCCTCCTATGGTGCATTCAGACACATTGGTTTCAACTTTTATATCCCTTCTTGGTTCAGGTATTGAAGGATAGGGGTGGTGACTATTTGTTCTTTTAACTGGCAGAAATGTTGATCTTTTAAGGGTTTCCAGACAAATTTGGTTGTTTTCCCAGTGATGGCTGACAAGGAAGATGTTAGGGCGCCCCAGTCAGGGATGAAGCTGCGTACATAGGCTACCATTCTAAGGAAAGTGCGGAGTATGCTCTTGTTTCTTGGGGCTGGAATCTCTTTTATAACACATATCTTGTCTGGATTCAGTTTAATACTGTCCTTGCTGATGATATGGCCAAGGAATGGAAGTTCAGTTGAGAAGAACTTGCATTTGGACAGCTTGACAATCAATTGGTTTTCTTCAAGGGTACAGAGAACTGAGTGGACGTCTTCCCATTGTTGTTGAAGGTTGGGACTATAAATGATGATGTTGTCCAGGTAGATAATTGCTCTTTTTCCAATGTGTTCCTTGAAGACTTCATTCATGAAGGTTAAAAAAGTACTGGAAGAGTTTTTCATGCCAAAATTGAGGACAACACACTCAAAGGACCTCTATTTAGTTCAAAATGCGGTCTTTGGAATGTCTTCAGGTTTCACGCAAATTTGGTGATATCCTGCTGTCAAACCAATTTTTGTGAAGATTTGGGACCCCCCAGGGCATCAAAAAGGTCATCAATTAGGGGCAGTAGATACTTGTTCTTAATTGTGACCTTGTTGAGGGCCCTGTAGTCTGTGACTAGGCGGAGTCCTCTGTCTTTTTTTGCCACAAAGAAGACAGCGGCACCAAAGGGTGACTTTGGGGGTCTAATGAGGCCTTTTTTGAGTGCTTTGTCAAGGTAAGCTTTTAGGGTGCTGTCTTCTTGTGGTATGAGGCAGTAGATGGGTCATGCTTTAGGCACACTCCCTTTTAGGTCAACTTTGTGTTGTATACCCTGATCAGGGGGTAACCCAGGTAATGTCTCTTGGAATACAGAGGGGAATTCACTGACTAGCTGGTCTCTAATGGGGGCCTGTTTGTGTCGAGTTTTTGTGTTTTTAAAGTGGATAACCTTGTATGTACAGATTCTCCAATTGATTTTGCTAGGGTCAGTTCCTTCTTCTGTTTCCATGATTTTTACAAATATGTGGTCCCTCATGAGTGTGGCAAGGTGTGTTGAGTATACATGGTGTTGGACTTCTCCTTACTGGATGGTGAGGGTGGCACTGTCCCAGTCAATATGAGGTTTTGTTTTTCTCATCCAATCCAGGCCGATTATGACATCATACTTGGGGATTGATATGATTGAGCTACTGAGCATAGTCTATACGTCTCCAATTTGGGCTCGTAAAGGTTTTGGCTTGTGGGTAACTGATGTGCTGCGGTTGTCTGCCATGATGACCCTCTTGACGCTACTTTGAGTGATAGGCTACTTTATGAGGTCTGCAAAGCTCTTGTTTATGAGGGATTGATCTACTCCAGTGTCAAATAGTGTTGTGCCCTGATATCTGCAAAAGTAGAAAGGTAAGTGAGGTGTTTATTTCCAGATTGGGCAGAAAACAGTAGAGGATTGGTGGAGGGTACTTGGATCATGGTGATTGAGTCCATGTCCTGTTCTCTGTACAAGTCTTGTGAATTGGGGGGCTCGCCTAAGCACTCCCCTGATTTTTTCCCTCCTTGTTGGTATCTTTGATGCTGGCCTGGTTAGCTTGTGCAGTATGATTCCTGGTTCAAGGATGGGTATTGTTGGCTTGGTTGTTTTGTTTATTGGGGTGAGGTTCTCTCTTAGCTGCAGGGCTCTCTTTCCATTTATTTGTTGCATACATGTTGTCAGACTTTTGCGCTGTGTGCTTTCCCTCCATTAACGCATCCTGGAGGTTCTTGCTGTGGGTCATGTTAACTGATGTCTGATGTGTGTAGGAAGGCCATTGTAGAAGTCTAATTGTGGCCTGGCTTTGTCAAAGTTAATGGTGTTGGGAGCTTGGACACATAGGTCTTCATAAGCTGTAATGTACTAATCAATTGTTTCAGTCATTTTGAAGGTTCTGAGTTCTTTCATAATTACTATATTGGACTCCTTCATGGAGAACTTTTTGAGGAACGCAGCTTTGAACACTTCCCAATCCTCCTTCTGGTCAGGGTGTTGAGCTAGCCATTTGGTTACAAAACTTGAAGCAGTTCCTGTGACGCAAAGAGCAATTTTTCTGACCCAGAGTCTTTGAGGGTAGTCCACTTGTTAAAATTTGCTTTATGTACTGTTGATCCAGAGGGAGTTGTTTTTGCGGTGTAGTCCTGCAAAAGGCGTCAATTTCAGCGGTGCATAGGCATTGAAACACAATATTGGGTATCTCAGGCTGCAGAGGTGCTGTTGTAGTTGGTGTGGTGGGCAACAGTCTGTGAGCTTTGAGAGTGTTGTACTGATTGATGGACACAAGGATGTTAATGTAGATGACAAGGCTCAGGGACTGGCTTGCAAGGCATGGGTACCTTGTTGTAGAAGGCTGTAACCTTTTTGAGCACTAAATGTCCCTCATTGGTTTGATAGAGCTTGGGCTCCTTGTCCTCCTCCTGATTGCCATCACTGACGTAGGTCTTGTAGCTAGTATCAAGTACAGGCTTTACCTTCTCCAGCATGGATGATGGGACCAAATCTTGCTGGTACACAACATCAAACACATACAAAGTTATACCTCCTTGTTTATAACTGTTTTTGTAGTGGTGACCTTGGTGGGCTTCCAAGTCAGCATGGGAAACCAAGGTTTGATGCTCTGCACCCTAGCAGCTTGTGCTCCTTGAACCAGCTGTGTCAATGCAGTGTCACTATCAAACTCTCCTCTCCTGTCTTCTTCATGAGTAGGCATTTGTGTTCCAATAGTTCTGTTCTTTGACCTATGGGGGTAACCACAATTGCGGCGCACAACAGATCCATTGGTAGTCTGTTATTTTGTTCCTTCCATTTTGAGAATTTTGTCAAGGGTCTGGATGTATGAGTATTCCAGCTATTGCCATCACACCTAACATCCAGTCATCGCCCAATTTGGTGCCTTTCCAATATACCTATGACATACCAGAAATGGCAACAAACCAATATCACATGACTGTCCAGGTATCCAACAACTCAAACCCATCCAGCACATGACCAGTCCCTGGGTTTGATCTAACTAATATCCCTGTCACAGCTAAATCTATATAAGTCTAAAGTATCATCCAATAAAACTTACTTCTTCTCCTCCTACTTTTATATTCAAAGCTTCCTCAAAAGGCGCTCCTTATCTCTGGTAGCACTACAGTCTTTGATCATGCCAATGAAAGAGAAAATGACTGAACAGAACCTGCCCACCTTTGCCATGTACTCAACCAGGCCACATCCCAGGAGACCTGGAAAAGTACTTCCACGCCCACAACATTGACAAAGATATTCCCAGTGGATGCACCGTATTTGAAGGTCTGGTCATGCACAAAGCATGCACCAAGATAATTCAATACAGTTGCTCTCTTCAACTACAAACAAGCACACAAACATCTATCACAGGTGAAGTTGCCAACACTAAATACATTGGTATTGACAAGTTCTTTGGTAAAAACAAAGAAAACATCATCAACTGGCTAGACCACACAGCCGCTAAACTCAATGCCAGCCGCATCCCTCATGGGAAATGGGTCCAGGAAGCCAGCAAGCGCCTATAAAAGGCCACAGCTAACTGGTTTGCCACCTGGGTTGGCTCACAAACCAGCAAACAGCTTGACAACTGGGAAGAGTTCAAAGCCAACATCACCCACAATTTATGCGTCACTGAATCTCTTCAAGATATTGCAATACAGCTAAATGAACTTCCTCAAAAGACCACTATTGCAGCCTACACCAACAAATTTGAATAAATACGTCACAAAATCCAAAACCCAGCACAAGCTGACAATGTACACACCAGAGCATCATTCATCAACAGAATGAAGCCCTCTGTTGCTGCCCTCATCCGCCCAGAAGCAAACATCTCCATGCCTGCGCTCATTGCTGAAGCCAAGCGCGCTGAAAAACGCGCCAACATGGAATATGCTGCACACAACAGCAACTGCTCCTCAAACAGCAATAGCAGAGAAAACGCCAATGGCAATAAATGCCAAAATACCAACCATAATAACGACAAATCCAATTGTAACAACAGCAATTGTAGCCAAAGCGCAAACTGCTCCCGTCCCAAGAAAGAGGACACCGCCAAAGTTAACAACGCTGAAGTATCAACCCGCTACAAATCTGACCCCACATTCTCTGACCTTGAGGTCTTAAACAGAGGAACAGGGAAAAGAGGAGGGGGAACAGGTTTAAGTGCCCCTGTCTCCCCCCAACATGACAAGAAGAAGTACCAAAGCTCAAACTTTGCTGCTTGCATCCCCCGTGTCCTGCAATCCTCCATTTTTATGAACGTAAAAATTAAAGAACGCTCACAACTTCTTGTCTATCTATGCACTTAAAAATCACATACACATAAAATCCTATTTGACTCTGGTGCACAACACACTATGGTTAGCAAACCTCTTATAACCAAGTACAAAATACCAGTTGTCAAATCCAACTTCAAATACGCCAGAATGGCAGACAAATCAAAAGTTCTACTTGAAGGAAAAACAACTCCCTTCCAAATTGACCTCCAAGGCATACAAACGTCCATCAAAGTACTTGTCATGAACATAAACTACAACATTTTAGTAGGCATGGACTGGTTCACCCAAGTGAATCCCAGCGTATGTCAGAAAACAAAAACCATGACAATAAAACACAATGGAGTCAATTTCAACATTCTCAAAGAACCCAACAACTTAATTCTAAGAGATACAGTATTTGTCCAAGTCATAAATCAAGATGACTCTGAATATCTAAATAAAGACAGTAACCTCCACATAATGAGATACTCTAAATTTAATAATATACAAACACAAAAAATCCAATGCCCAGAACTTGCAGCACTCCTAAATGAATACACTCATAGATTCAAGGAAGAACTCACAGAGTTACCCCCCAAACAAGAGATCAAACATGACATTGACTTATGTAAAGCCATGCCCAAGCCTGCACCCCTCTACAGACTCTCCCCCCATGGAGACCCAAACACTTAAAATTGACATCAAGGACAGCCTAGCCAAAGGATTCATTTGACTGTCTGAATCCCCGTGGGGGCAGCAGTTTTCTTTGTAAAGAAAAAAGAAGGAACTCTTTGCTTAGTTACTGACTACAGAGCACTAAACACAAGTACAGCAAAGAATAAATACCCACTTCCCCTCATTGAAGACCTATTTGCAAGGCTCTCCAGAGAAAAAACTTTCTCAAAGATTGACCTCACATCTGGTTATAACCAAGTTAAAGTAAAAGAGAAAGGCATACCAAAAACCGCGTTCTGCACACAATTTGGGTTATTTGAATGTAAAGTAATAAACTTTGGGATGACCAACGCTCCCGCAACGTTTGTCACCATGATGAACCAAGAGCTAAACAGCCTCTCAAACACATTATGTTACCTTGAAGACTTTATCATATTTTCAAAAACAAAAGAGGAACACCTCACGCATGTCCGCAAGACACTTGATTGACTTGCAAAGCACAAACTATACACTAAGCCTAGTAAGTGCCAATTTATGGAAAAGAAACTCTTGTTCTTGGGCCACATTGTCTCCAACAGTGGCATCAAAGAAGACCCAGATAAAATAAAAGCCATAAATAACATGCAATGCCCCACCTCTGTGAAACAAGTTAGATGCTTTCTTGGTATGGTAGCTTACCTAAGGAAATACATCAAAGACTGCAGAAAGCTCACCACATCAATCAATGACCTAACCAAAGGTAATGCCAAAAAGAAATTCATCTGGACTCCATAATGTGACAAGAATTTCCAACTATCAAAACAAGCTTTGATCAAAGCACCAATGTTGCAATACCCTAATAACAACGGGTCCTACAAGCTTGAGTCAGACGCTAGTGACACCGCCATTGGCGCAGTCCTACGCATCTGCCAGCCAGGGCAGCAAGATTTCCTGCCAGTATGTTACAAAAGCAGAAAACTAAAAAACACTGAGCAGAGATACCCAATAAATGATAAATAATTGCTAGCAATATATCATACATGCAAGAAATGGAGATGTTACCTTGAAGGACACTTAAACATCTGAGTGCTAACTGACCACAAATCCTTAATCTATTTTAAAACTCAGAACGCACTTGCGCGGCGCCAAGCCAAATGGATCTCCTTGCTGGAACAGCTTAACCTGGACACCCAGTACAAAAAGGGGGCAGAGCTGGTAACAGCTGATGCTCTCTCTAGGCTATGCCAGCCAAGAGAGGATCACCCTGACCACCTGGAACCTGACTTGCCCAACCTATACAACACTGAGTACAAGACAAAAGGAAAGGATCCCTCCACACATCAACTAACCCATGTTACGCTAGTAAGGAATGAAAAACATTTCCACGTATCAAATGGCACAGTATACCAAATCATCAAAGATAAACACATTTCATATATCACTTGTACAAAGAGTTGACACTATACTAAGACACCATTGCCTGCTAGGACACACAAAGGCTAACAACCTATATATTACACTGAAAGAGATAGTATGGTGGCACAACCTGAAGCAAGACATAATTGATGTTCTAAAAAAGTGTACAGTATGTGAAAAATACGCCAGCACCAAGGCACCACAGCCAACAGTTAACCCAGTACCTGACCCTGAACCATTTAAGGTTTGGGGACTGGACGTAGTGGGACCCTTCCCAGAAACCAAAACAAATCAACGTTTTCTAATTGTAGCCATCAACTTTGCCACATGTTGGCCCATATGCTGGGCAACAAAAGATCACAAGGCGGAAACAATAAATTGATTCATCAATAAAGCAGTCATAACAGACTACGGCTTTCCAGACTACATTATAACAGATGGAGCAAAGGAGCTAACAGGCCACGTAGTAAACAACAATCTAAAAACAAAAAAATCAAACACTCCATAACCTCACCCTACAGGCCACAGGCTAACATCAGAGTTGAACACCTTAACAGCAGCCTTATCAGAACCCTGGAGAAAATAATGGATGGCAAAGCCAAAGATACATGGCTGCTATACATGAAACATGCATTACTAGTATCCCAGGTTTGTACCAATCAAGGGACAGGCTAGTCACTGTTTGAACTAACATACAGGTACAAGCCAGAAATAGTCACCCACAATAACCAGCCATATGTAAATATCCCCCCAGGGAAACTCCCACAGTAGAACAGAAACCAGCTCTACAACACATACACCTCAAAGCCAAACTGGCTGAAATAAAGAGACTCAAAGCTCAAAAGGTAACCTCAACAGAGGACCCACTCCCCATCAACTCCCCCGTCTGGGTCCTAGCCGGGAACAGAAAGAAACTAGACTCAGTACACAGGGGACCAGGAAGAATCATCAGATACTGACCAGACAGGAACACTTACCTGGTTAAGTTCCAGGGTGCCAAAGAACCCATTACTGTAAAGTACCACAGATCTTGCCTCCGCCCTAGCAAAGGAGGACACTTGACCCAGTTGGTGCCCACTAGTAAACAGCTCCAGGAACATCAGGCGGCAGCCGTCAAGACAAAGCCCCCTCCTGATGTACCCAAGTAACCCCTTAAGGGAGGGGTGTTTTGAGGGTCTGGATGTACAAGTATTCCGGCTATTGCCATCACACCTAACATCCTGTCATCACCCAATTTGGTGCCTTTCCAATATACTGTTCAACATACCAGAAATGGCAACAAACCAATATCACATGATTGTCCAGGTATCCAATGACTCAAAACCATCCTGCATATGACCAGCCCCTAGGTTTGGTCTAACTAATATCCCCACCACAGCTAAATCTATATAAGTCTAAAGTATCATCCAATAAAACTTACTTCTTCTCCTCCTATTTTTATATTCAAAGCTTCCTCAAAAGGCACTCCTTATCAATTTAATAAATTATTAACTAAATTTCAGTTAATTTACACCCTAATTTTAACTTTTGCTTTTATCTGAATATGGATATTCAATTAATATTTTTCCCGCCCAATATCCCAATTATAGATTTTTTATTTCTTAATCAGTTGTTTCTGGTTTTTCAACACCCATTTTGAATACCCAAAATAATTTCCTCCCATTTTCCCAGATTTTACTGCCAAATTCAAACACCCAACACAATGTTTTTAAAATTTGTTTTTCAGATTGTGTGCCCTATTTTAGATATCTTGGTATCATTCTTGATTAATATACATTGCACAAACTGATTGAGTGATTTTGTTTACATAGTGAGTTGCTATTGTGTTTTGTTTGTGGATTGAGTTTTGACTCACCTTGCTTGGGTGTATCTTGTCACCAATCCACATAGCAAACATATGTACACCAAAAGTCAACTCACACCATTTTGTTTGTAAATCAATGTATTTCAAATTTTATTTTGAATAGTTTTGCTTTGTGCGTGAGCACTTCTTTGCTGTGTTGACCCATTTTGCCCATTAACGCCAATAAGCCCTGTTAACAGAGTGTATATTTCAACCTGATAGTTGGAATTTGTTTAAATCTGAAATCATTCTGTTTAAATCTGAGGTATTTTGGTTGTTGCCATAGATTTTAAAACTACTGTAGAATGCTGCATCTCAAATTTACGGCATCTTGATTCTGTCACTTCAAGTCAGATTAATTAAATCTTATTTTGCTAGATTTATTTACATATGAAATTACTTAGTGCGGGGTGTGTTTACGCCATCTTGACCTTAGCTCATTTTGAATCACCCTATTTATCTTTAACCAAAATAAGCTTATACCTGGACTAAAATAACGCCGGTTGTATAGTACCAGAAGATGCTTTTATAGTATTAATCTAAGACAATTATAATAAGAACAACCTAAAAAGATGCCACTATGATAGTCCTTCTAGTGATTGTCACTGCTGGGTAAAAAATCCAGTTTTTTTATATGTAATTTATAACTTTATTATACATGAATATGTTGATAAGGGTTCTAAATAAAATATTTAATAGTGATTTTAATATTAAAGGGGGTGATTACGCCATTTTGATTTACATCACTTCAAATTCCACTAAGCTTCATATCACCCAATTGATTTGATGCACACAATGGATAGGAGAAAAAAAGGGAAATTACATATGATGCCAGGCTACGCTATATTGCTTCCCCACTGCAATTCTTGCTTTCCACTTTTCAAAAGTATAGTTTCACGTCTAAAACCACTTAAGCAAAAAATGTAATAATTTCCTGAAACTTTGCAAATATCTATTTTTTAACCTCCTCTAAACAACTGGGTACTTTTTAACCCCAGTTGTATAAGCTAGTTTTTGAAATATTCAAGCTTTATTCTCTGTCCTGGTTGAGGTAGCTCCACAAAACTTTTTTTAATTTAATATTAAAAAAGGTCAAAAACACTGTGTTTTTGAGCTACAGCCCCTCAGTTATGTCACTTTAAAACGCCATTTTGACTGTAAGTTTTCAGTCAAAACTCACAGTTTTGCATACTTGTGTTACTAATATAAATTTAATTTTTACAGAAAAAAACATTGAAATTTTGATGTTATATATTTTAAGACTTTCTCTACAATTCTATGTAAATTTATTACTACTTTTATATTAAAATAATTCTCATTTTTCTCTTTAAAAACAACCCCTAAATTGCTCATATTTTGATACTAATTTACTTTTAGATGCCTCCCAAGCCTCCCACTAAAGCTGCGCCCAAGGCCTCAAAATCCAAGATCACTCCTCCCAAGGCCAAGACTACCCCAAAGAAGCAGCCTTCTAAGGCCAAAGCTCCCCCCAAGACCCTAACTCCATCACCAGAGCCTGAGGAAACAAGCCCAACCCCTTCCCACTCTCCTTTTGTTTACTCACCTTCTGATCCACAAGAGAAGTTATTCACTTCAATTGTCACTCTGATCCCACCTCAGAGCCTGAAGAGGAAGAGGAGCAGGAGCTGAGCTGAGCCTGGTGCTCCTGCAGATGAGAAAATTGAACTCTGGGATCTTAACACTGTTCACAATATATCCAATTGAAATAGCACCTTTGCTGTGCCCACAACATACCCTGCCAGTTATCCAATTATGACCAAGAAGGGGGTACTGGCTTTATATATAAAGGTTACAGCTTCAGCTGTAATGACAAGAAGAAAGAAATCCACCAACATCACTAAAAGTGTGATAACATTGGGTGCCCTGCTAGACTCACTACTTATGGATTCACTAGGCTCAAGGCCATGACTACTGGGCATGACTGTGCTGAGCCCTTTGATCCACTGTATCAACTGATCTGCTGGTTTCTTTGCCAGGTCATACCAAACACCAAAGACCAAACTACAACTGAGGTCGTAAATGATGCACTTATTAATCTAAATGATACCCAACTGGCAACTGTTGGTGGCGCCTCAAAACTTCAGAGATATCTCACTGGCCAGAGATATGCTCTGAGCACAGAAGGCGTCAGTGCTACATCAATTGAACAGTTGATTTTAACTGAAGAGCAAAAGCTTTCACAGCATGAAGAGAGATTCCTCCTTCACAATCATGGGCAACATGCCCCAGAGCGGACCATCTGCTTTGCTACCTCCCAGGATCTTTGCAACCTTTTAAAATGCAAGACCTGGCTTGCAGATGGAACATTCTCAACCTGCCCAAAGCTCTTTAGCCAGCTTTGAAATATCCATGGAAAGGTTGGCAATCTTGTTCTTCCCATGGTCTTCTTTTTCCTCCCAAATAAGAAGCAGGAAACTTATGTCCGGGCTCTAACAATATTAAAGGCCAAGTTGGATGAGATCCTCCCAACTATTGAAGAGGAGCCAAAGGAGACTAGAGGGCGCAAGAAAAAGGCCCAGTCAGAGGAAGCCACCCCAATCAAGAAAAAGCCTGAAAGCCTTCTATACCATGAATACCTGGTAGTATATTTTGAGCAGGCTCAGTCCAATGCTTTTATTAGAGTCTTCAAGAGCTCCCCTCAGGGATGCTACTTTCACTTTTGGCAGGTACTCTGCTGCCACCTTCAAAAGTGCTCTGCACATTATGAGCTGGTCTACACTGAAGGCACTAAAGAAGCCAATGATGTTTTAAAATGATTTGCTGCCCTTGCCCTTGTGCAGAAGGAGGAGACAAATGCCTTCTATGACGCCCTCCTCCACCATCCCTACATTATTGCCAACCAGGCAGCCTTTTCTCTGTTCATAGAGTATTTTGAAACTAAATGGGTTGGAGTATTTCAAGGAGCACACCACATCAGAAAAGGCAGTGACTCAATCCAGGTGAACTGCTTTAAGCAGGTAAAAGATGGCCTGATCAAGACCACCTCTTCCCTTGAAGGGTGGCATGGTCAATTTGCAACAAGAGTCCAGGTTCAGAAGCCCCAATTCAACAAGATTATGGTGCATATAAAAACACAGCAGGCCATCTCTTCCTGGCTCTTCAAGACTGGCATGAAGTTTAAGGGCGACCCCCTAAGCAGATAAAAGCAGTGAAAAAGTATACAGAAACCAGCAAGGTGATCCTTGCCTACTATCCTAAGGATAGCAAGCTTGAGCATCTTCAGGTCATCTCAGTTGCTCTTTCCACTGATGTTTTAGCCCTTTTTCAATAAACACTATTTCATCTTATCTCTTCATTCCTTTAATTTTATTTTTTTAACTTTTTTTAGTATTTGGTACAATTCTATGCTTATTTTAAAGTATATTTTATAGTTATAATAGATTAAAAAAGTTGTTTTTTGTATATTTTAACTTTTGGGCTTTATGCAAATATGTTGCTACTAATTGACCCCATTTTTTATTGCAGATTTGGAATCCTTAGGCTTTTTTAAGCCTAGAAATGTTTTTTGAATTTTTATTTTTGGGATTTTTTGGGTAGTTTTTGGAGTTCAAAAAATCTAAAATTTTGAACTTGTTTTTCTTAGTTGCAATGCTGTAAATTGAAATGGCGTTTTTACTATAAAATTGAGATAGCGTTTTTTGAAGTGCTGTTTTTGAAATGGCGTGACCTACCCTTTAGAAGCTGGTACAGATCACTACTCTTGGTATGCTCAATGTCTCTGTTTTAGCGTAAGATAGTGTCCACTCTTTGGTGTGTGGATACATATGAGATGATCACTCTGTCTTATATCTTTTGGTGCAGCGTTCCATGGACATCCACAAGCAAGAGTTTGTTTTTTATGACTGTGTTGCAGGAATTTATGTGGTGCCCAGGGGATCATTTGTCCTTTGTATGCGTCACAAGGTGGGGACAATCAAGATCTAGTCTGTTTTGACACCCCCAGGTTCAGACATAGAGTTGTGAAAATGCTTCTGTGGTGACCAGTTCTGGCCCTGGCTTGTACTGGATGTTCATTTTAAATCATCCTAGGAATACCATCCATCTGGCCTTTCTGTGGAAAAGGTTTGCTTGTGCTTTAAATTAGATGAGCAACTTGTTATTGGTGAGGGCTGTGAACTCATCTTTCCTTTTGAGTTAGAAGTGCCATTTCACCAAGAAGTGTACTATTGTGAGTAGCTTCTTGTTGTTAATTGGGTAGCAGCACTTACCATCAGTTAATTTGCAAGATTCATATGCTACTGACAAGAGCTCTCCATAACTTGTCTTTATGCAAAGAACTCTGCATATAGAGCTACCTGAGACCTTAGTTTCCATCATGTAATCTCCATCCCTTCTCAGGTACTGTAGAATGAGGGCATACACTAGCTTCTCCTTGAGTTTGTAAGGTCTTGTCTAATAAGGTGCAAGATTATATACTATACCATGTAAAGCATTTGTGGTTAGATTTAAAAGATAAAAGAAAATGTGTACTGTTTGCAAAAGAACCTTTAGTAGGCCTGCTAAAAACTTATGATTTGACACAAAATGTGTCATTGAGTTAATTAAACCTAAACAAACTGCATAAAATAGCGTATTGAATAAGGATTTATTAGTGACTAAAGGGATATCTACATTGGGATATTCCCCATGGGATTATCTTAACATAAAAGTAGGTAGATTACCCCTTGTATAAAAAATATGGTGATAACAAGCCAATTGCTTGTTGTTGAGCTATCTCCATCCTAATTATCCTAGATATATAAACACTAGCAAATCTGGAAGAAAAATGGGATCTGACAGAAACTGCAATTACTCTAAAGCTTAATTTCAGAGAGATACAACCTAAAATATAATTCCAAAGTTAAAATTTTAAGATCCAGAAGAAAAAATGGAAAGATTGAAGTAAAATCATGTAGTAGTGATTAGGGGGAAATGGCTTAGAACTTCAGCTTAAAAGCCTACTCTTCTAAGTGTCTTCATTTATAGATACAGAAAACCAAGTCCTGGGGAAGATCTTCAAGGCAAAGGAAATTAGTTTCTTGGCAGGTAGGTTTGATAAACCAGGAGAACACATGGTGTTTATGAAAACACTGCTGGTAACAACAAGCCAAAGATCAACCGCCTGTAAAGGTGGAGAGCAGCGGTTGTGTAAGAAGCAGAAAGAAAAATCAACCCCTATTTTAAAATAGGAATTATAAAGAATATAATATGGAAACCATGTGTATGTACACAAAAGCAAAAGGAGAACTAAAAAGCAAGCAAAAATAAAGGTAACTGCTGATAGAATCATAAACTAATAAATTCTAACTCAACCCCTAGTTTTAATTAAACTTAGTCTTTCAATATTCTGCCCTTAAGGGCAGGGCACAACAGAGCTGGTGGGATCAGGGGTCCCGTTTGGATGTCCACACAAACTTGGGCTTGGCACCCGTGATGGATGGCAGAGGCAAAGTGAGGACGCCACATTCTGGGATGAAACAGTGTTGTATGCAACCATGCCAAGGAAGGGTCCAAGTTTGCTTTTGTCCTTATGAGGTGGCATATTGCAGATGACTTGTACCTTCTGTCCTTTTGGGGTTGATTCTGGCCTTAGATACTATGTGTCCTAATAATGGTAGCCGCTCCTGAAAGGACGGGGATTCAGAGGGTTTGGCTAGAAGTTTGTGTTGGGCTAGGGGGGCAAACACCTCTTCCAGATCCTTGTGGTGCTATTCTACATTTGGGCTATACATGAAAATATCATCTAGGTAAACCAGGGCATTCTTCCCAATATGGGGTGCAAACACTTTTTTCATGGACATGCCAAATGTGATAGCACAGTGGGCATCCTGAAGCTTATAACAGTACACTTGTAGGACCCATACTTGGTACAAAAGGCAGTATTGGGGATATCTTCTTCTTTAATCTGTAGCTGGTTATAGCCAGCTGTGAGGCCATTCTTGGAAACCTGGTGGCGCCTCCAAGTGTATCAAAGAGGTCATCAATCATAGTTAATGGGTACTGATTCCTTATAGTGACCTCGTTCAGAGCTCTGTAGTTGGTGACAGATTTTAGGGACCATCCTTATTGGCTGAAAAGGATATGGCTGCTTCAAAAGGGGATTGTAAAGGTCTGACGAGACCTTTCTCCAAGGCTCCTTTCAGGTAATTGCAGAGAGAATCATCTTTGTTTGAAGTGAGGCAGTAGATGGGTTGTGCCTTGGATACAGTAGTTTTAAAAGCTATGAAAACAAGCAAAAATACTTCAGATTTAAACAAAATTATTTCAGATTTAAAAAATCCAGCTCTCAGGTTA